>JAXQJB010000091.1:0-11320 GCA_037042205.1 Schizothecium sp. R5324 | reverse complement strand
ACCACCTGTTTCATACCCAGGACTGACAGGGGGTGTCTGTCCCCGTCGCAAGAAATTCCCCATAAAACTGGGCTTGGGCGCGGTGGCCGAACTGGGCGACACGACTCTCTTGTTGCTCCGGTCGGGGACTTTCAAGGGTGCTACTTCGGGATCATCCCTCACGGGGTCAACGATGGCCATTCGACCACTGGCACCTCGCCATCCGGGCCGACTTGATGCAAATGCGCCGGCTGCCGGATCCTCCTCCATGTCCTTGGGCCCGGCCATCTTCGCCATTCTTCGGACCCGGTCGCCGAATGTCACTGATGCAGGCGCGGTCCTCTGGGGCGGGGATGATGCCTGCCCCGTCACGCCCAGTCCATGGACAAACTCGGCGGGCTTGACCTGCGACGGGCGTCCATGGGGCCTCGTTGTCCGCTCCCCAGTGAGTGGATCCCATCGAGGGCCGTCTTGCGGAGCATCCTGGGGGTTCTGGGGTTGCTGGTTCGGCGGCAAACGCTCCTTGGAATGCGCCTCGCGAAGTGCTGCATCCGACCGCTGTCGGCGAGCCCTCCGCATCATGGGGATGTTGGAACCCTGCCGGTTTGCGTTCTGGGAAGGTGGCCTGTTCTGGGTCTGAGAAGGCGGCCTATTCTCCTGCGGAGTCATACGGCCTGGCCGGGCATTTCGAGACGAGTTCCCATTGAATCTATTTGCGAAGCGGTCATCTTCAATGGGAGAGACGCTACGGGCGAAGCGTCCGCTGTGGTCTGGCTCAGGGGAGCTCGGCGGCGAGATCTCCCCCAAGCCATGCCTCTGACCGTACTGTGCAGCCAGCTTTGCGGGTTGAGTGGGTGATGGGGGAAAATGCTGCGAATAAATCGATGATGGCGGGCGGAAATTGGAGGCTCGCAGCGCAACGCGATTTGGATTTCGCGGCGGCGGTTCCTGGACAGGCGAGGCGGAGTCGCTGTAAGATCAGACGAAGAGGCGTCAGTAAAACTATCGCGTCCTCCGGCAGAAAAAGGGAGAGGGTCGCGCGGAAGAGCAGAGGAAAAGATGTGTCGCGACGAAAAATGTTTGAAACAAGAATAGAAGGGATGGAAGGAGAAAGCAGGAGTGTGGATTGGGTATGACGAGGCCGTTTCCCTTTGAATGCAGGAACACCAGAGGGGCCAAGTGAGCAGGCAGCTGGTGTGGCAGGGCTGTAAGTCGCGACAGGGTCGCTTGCCCAAAATGGCACCCTACCGCGGGGCACCTGGCTTGCGAAGCACAAGCAAGCCTCCGAGCGACGAGCACACGAGGTTGCACCGGGAATTATTTAGGCTTGTGTGAGGCCAGATGACAGGACTTACTATTGCGACTCGATAAATTCGCGCGGCGGGCGTGGCGGAGGCGGGCCGCCTTTGATAGAGTAGCTGTATCCTCGGGCGGCGGGTTTGTTGGCAGCGTTCTGGAAGGCCGATATCCTTTCGTCGAGACGGCTGCCAACTGCCCTCGCCCGTTGCGAGGCGGGTGGCTTCGGTTTGTCCCACATCATTGGGTAGAGTGCTGCAGTCGGCTGACTCCGAGGTAGTTCCCTTCCAACAGAATCACAAGCTCGTTGTTGTGACGTTCTTTCGCTCCTCTAATATCCCCGACTGCTCCTCTTTCGGCTTCCACGTCGTTGGAATTCCGGGATGTAAGCGGTAATGTGGGGGCCCCTCGTCAGATCGTCGACAGTGGTGGTTTGACCAAGCCCAGCGTGCATACGCCCATTGAATGTGAACCAGGGACCGTGCTCAGGGATTGAAGTTGACAAGGTCGGTAGCAGTGGGCACGGCGAGCGATGATCCGCATTCCGTGGTTGCAAAGGACGTCAGAAAGCGAGGGCCTGGCTTATAAGGTAAAATCTCATATGCAATGGCCGAACCGGTTTTGTTTGTTGACTGTAATCAGCGATGGCAATATATGAGGCCGGTTCTATTGGTCGCGACCGCTTCAGCAGCCCCTTGACAGCGAGATTGTATGCAGATGGTGACTTCAACCATCGGCAAAAGGTCCGTGTGGTTGGGTGTGGTTGGGTGAAGTGTTGCCAGCAGATGACAGCCAACCTCGTCCGCTCGCGCGACAGCACCCCCAACTTGGTCGTGTCGACTGGCCCCCAGCACGCTGTAGAGGGTGTGTAGGCCCGCTACCGCGTCGCCGTCGATGGTTGTAAGTCGCCGGTTCGTTGGTCGTTGTCTCTCTTGGGACGTGCTCGGGGGCCGGGCTAGACCTCAACAAGCTAAAATCAAAGTGGTGAAGCGCTTCAACTGGCAACAGGCGAACGGCCTTTCCAAGCCAACTATCTATACCAGAAGCGCCCATCACGAATAATTTATCGAGGACACTCGCTAGCTGATCAGAACATCATTTCTCTTCAGCCGCTTATGCGATGCGCAGAATGGAGAGCTGCTCCCGCGTCTCAGCGCGATCAACCGAGCTGAATAGCACGGACCAAGTTCAAGTTGTCCTTATCGATAGCCAAATTCCAGCGCTGCCGCACCTGCCATCTCCCTTCACAGGCAGCAACTTGCAGTGCAGATGAAAGGCCATCTGAAGATCTGGCAAACGGCACCGGCAGTTGCGGAACATCAGCGTTCGACATTCGCCCCCAAGCGCAGAACCGTGCAGCTTGATTGCTGCCACCTCTGATCACCTTGTGGCTCAGGTGGCGGTTACGGAAGCTACTGTGAAAAGGGGGTGCGGACTGCAGATGAAGGGCCAGCGTTCGTGTTTCACTCAACAGCCCCACCATGTAACCCGCTCCCGCTGAGCCCAGGCTGTTCGGTCCGCGACCTTGCCTGCTCTCAGGGGCGCGGAAGCTGAGCAGCAAATGTGGTGTTGGGGCTGCAAATCGTCAAATCCGCCGCGGAAGCCGCCCGCCGTCGCCTCGTCCCAAATCCTGTTGTGGCACCCACCAAGCGCTCATGATCTTCCGTCGTCTGATTCCAGACGAACAGGCGGCAAGCGACTGGCAGCTCTCGGACACCGGGTGCGTCCCATGTCTGCGGATCACGGGCCATTCAGTAGAAGCTGCTGAGCCGCCTTTCGACGAATTCTACCGGCGCAGATCCCGTCTGAAGAAGCTGTTCGCAGCCTTCGCCAGCCACGATCTTCTCTCCATCCCGAGCCTCTGGAGCCGGCCTCGACTGCCGTGCAGGCCCTGTCTGATGCCAGCCACCGCGGCCCGCCCAACGCGCGACCTTGAATTGACGATGCTAGCCACAACATGGCACCATCAAGCCTTTCCCGCCGTCCGTTCTGCTGCTGGCGCATCCCCACAATCCGGTAACATCGCCAACGCCTTACCCGCCTGGCAGCGCCCAGGACCAGGGTCCAACGGATTGCAACTCCATCCCCTTGACACTCAACTTGAGCCTCATCACCATCCGATCACCACCCCCGGAATCATAGCACCGCGTCGTAGCTTGAGTGGGGGTTTGGTGGGATGGCGGGAGATCCGTGTAACAAGCATAAAAGGTCCCCACAATCACTTGCATTGTTGAAACCCGTTTCGGCCTTTGGACGCTCGCACACCATTGCCAGGATAGTCCTTGTAAAATCTTCCGCCAATGATGCTGAAGCGCATTGTCCGATCTGGAGACAGCTCTTGGAGTAATGCCACTTGGGATCCAGAACGTCATGCCTTGGTGGTGAGCAAGCTACGGATGAAGAGATGCTTGCGAAAGACCACCTGAAGTCCAGAGGATGCAAGGGATTCCTTGCTTAAATCGAGGTGGAGGAGAGTCAAGAGAAACAGGGAATCGCCAAGAACGTACCTATTAACTTTGAGGGTATATTCAGAGGCTTCAACTTGAGACGCTCTTACCAAGGCATCGTATTGATATCTTCTGAAACCCCAACGAACCCATTCGGCCCGAGAAAGCAAAATCCTGCTAAAAAGTCTAACTGCTGTTCAACTTGCTCCCCAACATCATCAGTTTCATCCGCGGCTCTATTCAAAACATGAAAAGCATCTCAATATGCGTGATCGGGCATCACCTTCTGAGGGCCTATTTGACGGGGATTCCTGTTACCACCCTGAAGCTTTCACGATAACCAGTCAAGCTGAACAAATCGTTCAGCCCGACAAATGACTTTCTCTGCACCTGGTGCAAGAAATGAAAAAAGGTCAAGGATTCAACGAAACCGTAGAAAGCTCGAGTAGCTTAGAATAACCAGCAAATAACTATCTCGTCTTACTGGGTCCTTGAATAGGTCGGGACTGAAGGCTACATCAAGAAGGCCCCGGTTCGAGTATAAATACTTGAAAGATTGATCCAGCAGGGTGATAATAAAATCAATTCCAAGGAGACGACGCCTTTGGGCACTGCTGAAATGCTATTCACGGCGGTGGACGTTGAAATTCAAACTCCTCACTAAGCTTCCCCATCTCACCTTGTTTCGTCCTGGGAGCCATGCTCTAACTGGTTTGAAGTTATATACAAAAACACTCAGAATGCTACCAATTTGCCGATCTCTATCTCGATCCGTGAACCTGTATATCGAACCACCCAAATGGGCATACCCCCTGCCTTCTCCCACTTCCCCCTTCTGATCCTCTTTACAACCCCCTTTTATGTCTTCCCACCCACCTCGCCCCTCTCTACAACAACGCTGGTCATAATATCCATCTGTATTCCGCTCACACCCGCAACTGTCCTCTCCCTCGCGCCCTCCTCTTCCCTCCTCAAACTCTCCTGACTGTCAGTCCTAGCCCCCCTCTCTTCCCTACTCCTACCTCTCCTCAGCGCACCCCAACCCCCTAACCCCCTTCCCAACGTGCCTTCATACCTCGGAACCACCCTTCCAACCATCTCCGGGCCACTTCCCGCGCCGCCTTCCACCCAAACAATATTCCCATATTTCCTGTTCTTCGGCGTCCTCATGAACGTGAAGGTATCTAATCCCGTGTCCTCACTGTCAACCTCGCTGCCAAAAAGGAGTCGTTGACGCGTGACTCCCCAGAGCAAAACATCCAACCAGCCGTTGCTAGCTATCAGCGCCCCCGCAGCGCAGAAGTATGATATGGGGACCTTGACACCCGCCATGGTGAGGATGCGCCCTAGCGCGAGCGGAGCGGTACATATGACGTAGATGACAGGGTATAGGAGGAAGGCTTTGTGATGGCCGCCGTGGTTGTTGCCTGCGGGTGGGGGCCGACGGCGGATGTAGAAGAAGGTGAGGGTGTAGAGAACGGACGTGAGAGCGAAGCAGATGAAGATAAAGAGGTAGTGGAAGACGAGGCGGTAGGTTTCGTAGTGGATGTTCATCCAGCACTGCGAAGGGATGTTAGTTGGTTTTGGGAGGAGAAGGAAGAGGAAGGTACCCATGCGGCTGCGCGGACGTAGAAGCCGCCGTAGTCGCGTCCGTTTGAGGTGATTGCTGGTCCGATGATGGCAAGGGCATAGTCAAAGACCCAGAGGCCGATCATGGTAGAGTAGATTGACCATTGTGGGGGCTTATAGTTCCACACGATGGCTAGGTAGGTGTGGAAAGCAATGGCGGTGATAAAACAGCTGGAGGCAAGATCCCCAGTTGAAACCAGCCAGCCCTGAGCGAAACACGCTGGGGAATCAACATCGATGATGTTGTATCTAGCCCAGATGACATTGATCAAGAACGCAGCTGCTTGATGGATGTCGGCGAGCAATAGATTGAGGATCAAGACCACAAACTGGTTGACCTGCGATTTCTGTCGTGGTTTCGCTGGCTCTCGAATACTGAAGGCATCCTTGATAAAGGGGGCTTCGGGGACGTTGTCGCTCGGTGCTTTGGGTGCCCTTCCCGTTCTGATGTGCCATCTGGTGAGTTTGAAGGTGAGGTAAAGCAAAGCCAGAGTGGATGTGACAAGCGAAAGGCCGGAGAGGACAGCGACAATGACTAGGCCCTGACGATGGCTGCTGGGCAGAGAATAGGGAGCGCCATGCTCCTCTCCGGCATGGCGCCTAAGTCCGGCGTTACCTATCATCGCGGTCGGCTGTCCCCGTTTGCGAGGACGTAACGTTAGGAACCATTACAAAAGGAGAGAGGCAAGACGAGATCTTCTGTTCGGTTGGCAGGAGTTTATTCTATCGTCCCCTGTGTTGGCTTGCCAGACAGTGTGTTGACTGGGCAGACAGTGTGTTGACTGAGTCGCAAGCGCTGGTAAACGAGCTCGGTGTTTTGTTCTGAACCTGCCTGTGCCGAAGAACGATCGGCGGGAACTAAAGGGCCTGGTTTGGAGACGAACCGGCCATAAAACGCATGCAGAACACTCGGTCTGGCAGATCACCCAAAGCTGAAGCGGCAGGATCTGGGTGAAGCAAACGTTGCGCGGACCTTGCTGGGGAAAGCCTTACGCGCCTCCTTGAAGTCAGCCTGGCTTGCAACGTGGAGCTACTTAGCTGCCACATGGCTAGGTACAGAGATGTGTTTCCTGGAAGAAGAGGTCTTCGATCCTAGTGGCCCAGCAAACGCTCCTCTGGCCCAGGCTCAGATGGGATATGACCATGCCAGGATGAGACTGTAGTATCGGGAGAACTTGCGCTCTACAGATTGCTGTCTGTAGCTCATGCAGGACTGCTGTTCCGGCGGCGCTCCCGAGTCCTGGATCCTGTGTGACTTTGCCAAGGCCATACAACCTCGGATGAGCTGAGCAAACAACAAACAAGAGATGAGAGTGTTATTAGTCGTAGCACAACGATAAGCGCTGTTGCCTGGGGCAGACGCTGAAGCTTCCTTAGCCTCTTCGCAGCCTGGGATAGAAACCTGGCGTTGGGACACGCGGGGATCTTGGAATTTGTTTGATGTAAATATGGCCATGACCGTGATAAGCCCGACACTGCGCAAGGCCGTTGGTGCGAATCTGTCTTGATGAAACACAACATGCTGGTAAGCCAGGGATCAGTGTGGCGTGAACGGCGTAACTACCGAGATGTTCCGAACGTCGCGGTCCCTGATTTGGCAGGTTGGGTGTGGATGGGCGGTCGCAAGGCGTTGTAGCAACCTGCGTGTTGTCCATGTCTATCCGGATCCGCACCTTCTGCCAGTGGCCAGTGCCAGACCACGAACCCAGAGTAGCACCGTTGACGTTGCAGTAATAGGGACCGGCAAACCAAGTGACATGGATATTAAAATCCTGACTAAGTTACTGCGCGCTTTTCGGGAGGTTGCGAAGGATTCCAGAGCCTTGGTTCGGAAAATTATCCACGGATTCCACTGCGGCGGTTTTTGGCGGCGTTTCCGACCGCGCGACGGCAGCGAGTGGACATCGTCGCTGGCGGGGTGAGCTGGAGCCTGGAACGTCAGGTGAGCGAGCACGTGCGATCTAAGGCTCAGGTCAAGGGACCCACAACTAGGCGCCGTCCAATTGTAGGCGAAGAAAATGGTGCAATCCACGCTAGTCCTAATACGGATCTGTGGGAAAAGCATGCCTTTGGACGTCGACGACATCGACCTCAACTCCCTCCTCCTTCCTCTTTTCACTGTATTTGCGAGGGTGTCGATATGCCTCGTGGTATGTGGTCACCTATGCGTTTCAGTTTGGCAATATTTGCACCGGCTACCGAAAAATATCGCGTCAACCCATCGACCCCCGCAGCCGGATGCGCCTCTCCAACATCGAGACTTGCCCAGCAGGGCCGGCAAATGCGCTAACAAAATCGACGAAGTTCATAGTCTGCGGAATACATTACATGTCGTCACTCATAAGGCAAGGAAATGTCCCCTTCTCAACAGTTCGCTGAAGCTTTCCGACTTCTCCTTGGGGACACCTTGCCTCGCATGGCAACCGGGTCATCACCACTCTCCCCTCGCCCCTTAGCCCTCTTCCTCAAAGCCTCTTCCCATACGCGGAGTAGTACCCGCAGTTCTTCACATGGCTCTTCTTCCCCGTCTCCGGGTTGAAGATATGACATCCCCCTTTCGCAACATTGGGCGGTGTATACAAATGGAGGGACACAGCGAAGTCGCTACCCTGATTCCATACGCGGTGCAGCCCCAACTCGTCAGCCATATACGCCACCTCGTTCTCCTTGTACACATTCTCTGAGATTACCCGCATTGGCTGTCCTTCCTCTTGTGGGAAAGCATATCGGGTCTCGGTCAAATTTCCACGCAAGATCTTCATCAGACAGTGGGCGTTTCCGTGGTCGTGGATAGGGCTCCCCTTTCCAGGAGACCAGACGAGGACGAGCTGCTACTGGTCAGGGGTAAAGTCAACAATGGAGGACAGGTTGACAGGTACATACGAGATTGCTCTTCCCATTTCCTTCGTCTACTAGATTCCTTGTGTATCCACGGCTCTCATCACCCATGGCGAACTTCGCCCATTCTCTTTCATTGCTGTTGTATTGTTGCATGAGCCGGGTCAGGTGCTCAACATCGACGTCGTCCGAGGTCAGTCCGGAGGAGGGCCCGAGGGCGTCCTTGAGCGCCAGGACGAGATCATCAAAGTGGTTGGCCTTGGGAGTGGCGTGTGCTCTGTTGCAGCCCTTGCAGATGATCATGGATGACGCACCCGCCGCCGCTAGGGTTCGAACAATACCAACGGCCATGTTGTCGACGTGTCCGAAACTCGATGAATTCAAGTCGAGAGAGGCGAATTGTCAGCTAGTCTAGGGTTGTTCGATGCTTCAAAGACTAGCAACGACACAGAGCAACAAGACAGAAGCAAGGCTTTATACGACGAATGTTTGCTTCAACACGTTGCTGTCGGGAATTGATGGAAGAATATGCTCTTAAGGGAGGGTATCACAACGACGATGAGCGGAAATGGCGGTGTCGGATCATGTCGGGAGCCCCGCAGGCACACTCACCTGGACCGGAGCCACCAAGAATTCGAGGGTGCGCTACCGTCCGTTTGTTGGACCGATCTCGGTGGGTCACCTGAATCCCCTGTCCATGTGACCAGGAGCGGGAACTGGGATCTGCTCAACAACAAAAAGATCGACACTGGCTGGTTGAACACTTATCAACACCTGAAACTCTAAAGCCAGGAACATCTTCAATTGCTCGGGGCAGGACATTCGGCGTGGGAGCGATGCTGTTGCGAGGGCGGTGGTTGAGAGCAGATGCAGCTGTCGTGGGGGCCATTGCTGCGGGTAGGCTCGGATGGCTGGTTACTGTCAGTGGGATGACTGCACTAAAGCAGGCTTGTCCCACGTGCTGCATATCCCAGGTAAACTTTACTTAAGAGATAGTCCCCAAAAGTTGCAAGCAAAAAAGAAACCCCACAAAGAAGAGCTGTTTTTGCAGGTTTGCAAGCAATTCCGCAATCCCGTGCTGCATTTCAAAGCTGGAGGCAGTCGGCATCTTCCGTTTGATGACTGGCTGGCCCCGCCCCGTGCCGCTTGTTCCAGGGCTGGTATTCACCGGGGACACTCGGCCGCAAAGACGGAGGAAACAGATTCTTGCAATTGATTTGGGCCTGGTGACAGCCGCCGCAACGGTCTATTGCTACCTGGAAACATTGATGATGAGTCCCAAAACCGCGAGGGACCACAATGCTCTAGGCCCGTGGACTTCTTGCCTGGATACAATCAACTAACCAAAAAGAAAAAAAGCCACCATGATTTACATTCTCCCGCTCGTAGTATATACACCTCCAGATACGTAAATCCTCTTGAAGCCTCACGATCGGCTCTCTAGCTCCACCCCTCCATCATCCAACAACTCCTCCGTCCCCTCCAATATCTGCCCTGCGCCTCCTCCTGTGCTGCCGCCTCTCCTGTGCTCAAGTGAATCTCTCAGCCGTATCCTTCCGCCGGACGCCGTCGACACCTTGTCCGACACCCAACCGGCCGCCCTCCTCATAAGTGACCAGACCCGCTCGTTGCCCTCATCGAGGTGTGAGTTGTCCCGTGGATTCTCTGCCGCTTCGACCTTGAATTGGTACTTCAGGCAGTCTTTGACGGTCACTAAACCGGTAAGACGGCCGTGGTATTCTATTAATATGACACGGGGTCCGATCTTTCGGAAGAGTTCCATGACGGTCTCTAGGGGTAATCGAGGATGCACGGTAACGGGGGTGGTGTCAACGTAAGGGCTAAAGTTGACTGTCATGGCGGAGCTTGAAGAAGAGGAGGCGGCGGGTGGGGGATATTCAATGCCTCCCGGTGTGCGGGGGGTGATGGGAGTGATCGCGTTGTCGTATTGGGAGGGTGCGAAGGAGCATTTGGCGAGTGGGCTGATAGAGCGCTCTCGCTTCATGCGGTCGACTGCATAGCGGAGTTCTGTTCGGCCGATGTAGCCGATGAGAATCTTGTTGGTTTCGTCTTCTACAATTGGGAAGCCTTGGTAGCTGTCCTGGGAAAGCAGCTGCTCGACTGTTTTGAAGGTGATACCAGCGACTGGAATGGTTACCACGTCGGTAGTCATGACCTGGGAGACCGGGACACCAAAGTTGTGTTCTTCTTTGTTGTCCAGGAAGGGGAACCCGCTGAACCAGATCATGCGATCGGCGATGCCCCCCTTGCCAAAGAGTTCGCTGACCGCCTTGGTCACGCCGACAACGATCATTGTCGGGAGGATGTAGGTAAGCGCGCCAGTGAGTTCAAACATGATGACCACCACAGAGACGTAGATGTGCATGATTCCACTCAGAGCTGCGGCGGCTCCTAGGAACGCATATGTCCCTGGCGTAATGCAGGGAACATCTGGTTGGCAAGCGGAGAAAAAGGGGGTTTTCGGGTTTGCGTCGTAGAGCGCTTGAACAATAATGCCCACCATGCGTCCGAAGGATGCACCAATAGCCATGGATGGCACGAAGATTCCGGCTGGAACCTTGCAGCCGTAGGATATGATGACGAAGAAGATTCGAACAACCGTTGCGATTACCAGAGAAAAAATGTTGCGGAACCGATGGTCTCGCTCGCATAAGCCGTGATAGTCCTCGCCGCCTTCGCATTCCAGAAAGAGTATTTCCATGCTCTCCGTCATGTCGATTCTCAGGAACGCGTTCGGATAGCAAACGATGGCAGTCGCAGCTGCCAATAGTGTTGCCTCAAGGATCGCGTAGTTTGTGAGGTACTTCTTGCGAAATGCTTGCACCCTGAGATTCCATTTTATAACCAAGGCGCCGTACAAGCCACCGAATATGCCAAGAATGACAAAAAAGACGAGTTCGAAGAAGTGCCATGACCGGTCATAATGGACCTGGAACATGACCAACTGGCCGGTCCGGAAGGGGTTCATGGCGGCCAAAACAGCTGTTGCGACCAAGGCGCAGAAATAACTACGCCACATAGTCTTCAGGGGAAAGTAGCTGGACATTTCCTCGAGAGAAAAGAGGACACCTCCGATAGGGCTGCCGGAGGCCACGGCAACACCAGCCGCG
>JAXQJB010000090.1:0-10805 GCA_037042205.1 Schizothecium sp. R5324 | reverse complement strand
CCTTGTCTTCGGCTTGGGTCTGGAATCGCGGTTCTTGAAATGACAACCTTGCGCAACACTCGGTCCGCCAAAGTCCTTTTCCCCTGATCACACATGCCGAATGATGTCAATGCTATGTTTGGGGACGCTAGACCTCCCAACTGTCGACGGATCCAAGAGATTGGGTCGGACTAATGTAAGGTCAAGTGGGTACTTGGGTGGTATTTTGGCGATGACCGGGCAACAAAACCGCAATCGCTGAATGCTTGGTGGAATCGACTATTCTGTTGTTTGTGTACCGACACCAGAATGGGCAAGTATCACTGCCAGACCGACATGAGGCGGGGTTGAGGCAACACAATCGTTCGAATTCGATAGGCGACACGTTAGCAAGCCTAGGTAAGAAGACATTGCATCCCGAATCCGATGATGCCGACCCCCCGTTCGCGGGGAGTCTCGGAACGCTGGTATACTGCATAAGCACGTTTCTGCCACCACCTGCCACTTCGAGTCTTCCGACATGCATCCTTCACATGAGGACGGTCGAGCGAGCGCGACGGAATTCGGAAAGTGTGAGGCCCGATCCATCCCCTGAGTCGAGCTTGAGTTGACCTGTGACAATGACCTAACCGGGTTGAAGGGGTGAGGCATCTGCAGGCCTGAGCTGACGCTCGCATAGGTACGACGGCGGTTTCCTGCCATCAAGTTTCGAGATTGATGGACTTCCCAAATCTTGCATAGAGCTCCACCTTCAGCTGCAGCATCTCTTGGCGAATATTGGCCAACTTCTCCTCGAGTTCCGTAATTTCTTCTTCCACTTTTGCCCCTGAGATGCCGAGCATCTCCTGCGCCTGGGGTAGTGGCACGTGGAAGAAGGCATCGCCGACTTTGTAACTACCCCGCGTTTTAGTACGGTTTATGACAGCTCTTTGAAGTCGGAACTCACGGGATAATGTCGTCCTCGTCTGCAAGCTCAAGCTCGTTGGTGATGTCGTCTAGCTCCTCCTTCTCCTTCTGCACAACGTCTTAGCAACAGGCCTGCCTCGGCAAGGGGTGGCGACACAAACGTTCTTCGTCTTGAGCTCATCCTCGATCGAGAGTTCGTGTTGGTGCAGACGGCTGAACTTGTTGATCTTGTCCTGGTCCTCGCGACGAACTTCGATTTCCTCGCCCGCTGCTTCCTCGTCCTCCTTGGACAGCTGCCCAGCAAAATATCAGCCAAGGTTCCGATGCTCAGGCAGTACGGGATTGAGAAATACCATGCGGCGATTCAGCATCATCTTGGGCTGCGTTGGCGCAGAGCTGTGCCGTTGACGATTCCTTCTTGGTTGATTTTTATTCTTTAGCCCCGCGATACGTTGGTTGTCAGGCAGAGAGAGCCGCAACACCCCACATTGACCAGGCCCGAACCGGGGCGATCATGGTGGGGTAATTAATCCAGCTCCCGATTGGCTGCTGACCTACAATCTTAGGCAAAGTCAACAGAATGCCGAATCCAAGCACACATCCCAGACAATCATCGCGTTCACCCTGAGGCCTCATCAGGCTTTGTGAACTACCCTCGATCATTTGCCTACATAACAATGGCACCGGGTCAAAAGCTGTATCCGCGGGCGACGGTCAAAAAGATTGTCAAGGCTCATTCAGGCTGCAACATCAGCAAGGATGTTGATATCATGGTGAATACGCCCTCTCCCGACGCGTCATTCAGCGTATCTTCTCACAAATTACGTGTTCTAGATTTTTCTTGACTACATTTTGTTCATGCAAACGTAAGAGATTTATATTCGCGGCTTGGCCCAGATATTCGTTTCTAACATAGTGTGCAGACTGATGAAGGAGTCCGCCATCGAAGCGAAGCAAGGGAATGAACGGGGCATCACAGCACGAAGCGTGCGGAAGGTCACCGGGGTCAGTGTTTTCACACTTTTTGTGCATGCTGTCGACACTGACAAGACCTGGGAACTTAGGACACTCTTGCCAAGTTCAAGGGATGAATTCAGAGGTGAAGAAGGCCGCCAAAAAGATATATCACACTATCGCGGCATGGATTAGACAGCACGGCTTCGCACACCACGTCATGGGATTGAGGCCAGGTCCGGCTCCTTGGTGAGGCCGGAAAGGTGGGGAAGCACACGACCAGAGCCGGTGTGGGGATGAGGACATGACGCTGCATGCAACAGCCAAAAGTGGGCTGTATGCGTGCACTTCGGGGAGGAGTCAGAGCACAAAGCATGCCCATCTCCAACTGAATTGGGCTCACAGAGCGGGCATACAGGAGTAACCGTTCAGTGTGCTGTTGAACGTGAGGACGACCTAAGTCGCGACTGTGGCTGGCAAGCAGAGGTACTTAGACTAAATAAATCACTGCTACCTAACAAACTGGAAAGGCGGATACACTCCCTTGACAAGAGCTGAGAGCTGGAGCTGGCTAGGAATGTCAGGTTCTGGCCGATTCCGATTGCTTCTGCGACGGGAGCCCCAATTGCAACCAAACGAGGCGCGTGAGGGGCCGGCCTGGCCCGAGCGTGTTGGAGGCAGTCAGGTCAGGGCGCCGCTGGAACTCCAAAAAATTTCCATGCCTTCCGTTTCTTTCAACCACATTCAACGGACCTGCCCAAAACCTGACCAACGTCCGCTAGATTTTTCACCGGAAATCTGGCAATTAATTTAACCTGCTGCCCTTCTTCATCCTCCACGCGCCGAGATTTCATCCTGAATCTCCTTCTCCACCCTACACAGCCTCAAGACCCCGCGCACCATTGGCGACACCTGCCTGCACCATAGCAAACGACGACCTCGAGATAGTTTCGCAACACAGCTTCGCCAGGCTTTTTCGCACAATCTTATAATGGCTGCTTCTGCCGTACAGAACCCCCAGGTCCCGACCGAGTCGAAGTCGGCCAAGAAGAAGAAGGCCAAGGCTGAGCGCACAGAGTCCCCCGCCCCGGCTGCGCCGACCCCGGAGAAGGCTGCATCTATCGCTGCCAGCGCGACCCAGGATGACGCCTCTGAGAATCCGTACATCCGTGAGCTTCAGAAGTAAGCTTTTTTCTTTCTTGCTCGAATTTAAACCGTTTTCCTGACGCTGTTATGCAGGAACATCCGCAACGTCAACAAGAAGATCACAAATCTTGCCAAGATCGAGTCTATTGTAGCAGAGCACAAGGGCCAAGATCTTGATGAGCTGGTGTCTGCAAAGGTGATCAATGCCGATCAAAAGGCTTCGCTCCTCAAGAAACCCTCTCTCCAGAGCCAGCTAGCCCACTACGAGGAGCAGCTCGCCCAGCACAAGAAGGTTGAGTCGGACCACCGCGCCCGCATCGCTGAGGTTCAGAAGAGCTTGACAGAGAAGGCCGAGAAGGAGAAGGCGGCAGCGATTGCAGAGGCCAAGGCAAAGGCTGAGGCTGAGGCCGACGCTTCTCTCCGTACCAACTTCCTCCACCTCTCACAGTTCCTCCGTCTGGCTGCCGCCCGCCGCGCAGAGGATGTTGATAGCACAGCAGACGAGAACCTGGCCCTCGAGGGTGTGCTTCTTCATATTTACTCCGGCGACGATAATGCCGTTGAGACCATGTTGAAGCTTGTTCAGGGTGTTGAGGAGCAGACGACAAGCACAGGTGGCGAGTTGCTTCAGACAACTTGTAAGAAGCCTCTATGTTGACGTTTTCCAAATTCCCTACGTTGACACACAAATAGTTGCCCAGGTCAAGACAGCTGCTATTGCCCACGCTGCTCCGTTCCTCGCCCTAGACGCGACTGAGGCCGAGCCCGCTGAGGTCAAGGAGGAGGAGGAGCAGCCCGAGGCTGATCCGACTGTCGCTCATGCCGGTCTTACCGAGATTGAAGAGGGCTCTGCCGCTGCCCTTACCAACGGTCACATCGAGGAGCCCACAACCGCCGAGAGCGCCCCAAGCAACGCGGAGGTAGCCGACAGCGCCGCGAACGCTGCGGGAGAGAGCCAATGGGACACTCCCAACAACGAGATGACCATGTCGCAGGAGTGGGTGGACGTGAAGGCTGAGGCTACCGAGGCGGAGACCCCAGCGGCTGCTGCACCAGCACCCGCTGCCCCTGCGCCAAGCAACAACCAGTCGTGGGCTGATGACCATCCGGAAGCACACGAGGTTCCCGCTGCCGCTACTGACTCCAACGACGGCTTCCACCAGGTGCAGCGCAATCGTGGCAACCGTGAGGGAGGGTACCGTGGTCGTGGTGGTGATCGCGGCGGCTACCGCGGGCGTGGAGGACATCGTGGTGATGGACGGGGCCGTGGCCGGGGCCGTGGTGGCGACCGCGGTGGCATGCCTTCGCGCCCTCGTCGTGGCGGTGATGAGCAGCATTAGTGATTCTCTCATCTGTTGGCGCACTGTGTCGCATAGGGAGCATCTGGTTCTCTCGATTTGGTCTGCATCTGGAGGGGCGGCGCAATTTGCGCGGCAGTCATGGCGTTCATAAAACCTGCATGCGCTACACATAAAAAGGTTGATTGTACATTAGGGAGATGGTGTTGCGGATTTGGGGAACAGCGGACCGTCATGACATTGAAACTTACATGATGACTAGATAAACAATGAGATGAGACAGGTTTGCCCCGCAGGATGCGGATTGCTGCTGGGAACAGGACGGAGGGCAAGGCAAATGTATCATAGGCAGATAGGTCAACAATAATGACTATATCTACCAATATTTTCAGTGCTTCAGTGATGTTCTCTCCAGCCAACGTCAGTGTTGATCTTAATTCAGTAGATCTCAGTCAAAGGCAACCACTATTCCTATCTATAATCGTAGAACATGTGGACAACATTTTTATTTTATGGTCGTGTCAAATCCAACGCCA
This sequence comes from Schizothecium sp. R5324, assembly GCA_037042205.1. Lineage (NCBI taxonomy): Eukaryota > Fungi > Ascomycota > Sordariomycetes > Sordariales > Schizotheciaceae > Schizothecium > Schizothecium sp. R5324. Next base: position 5,986 of record JAXQJB010000090.1, on the reverse strand, counting down.
ACAGAAAAAGTCCCAAAGAAGGGCATCCGGGGCCACACAGCCCAGCAAAAAGCTACACCTAACATCTAAAGACCATCCACAAGACCCATCGGCCCATATATGGTTACATTTACATCACCTAAACCCGGTAAACGGCGTGCCCACCACCCTCCCCGTCCCTTTACCATCAAATCGCACACCCTCCTTTCGTAACAACGCGCGTTTCTCTTGCAGCGTCAGACACCCTTCACCATCGCGAGGCCCGATTTTGCCTTTGAACCCCCCGAGAAGACCACCGGTTGCTACAACGCGGTGGCAAGGGACTAGAGGCGCAAACGGGTTTGTGCGGAGGGCGTTGCCTACTGCACGGGGTGATGATCGCAGGTGGGTTGCTAGGATTCCGTCTGGGTTTGTGGGTTAGCTGTGGATCGAAGGGGTTGCGAAGGGGTGTGTATGCAGGAGCTTACATGTTGTGAAGGAGCCGGGTGGGACTTGGCACAAGAGGAGGAGGACGGATTTTTGGTAGGGGGAGAGAGTCGAGGTGAGGATTAGGGTGGTGGGATCTTTGCTTCGAGGGGCAGGTTTTGGTGGTGGGACTGTGGTTGGGGATACGGGAGGGGACATGGTGGTTGTGGAGCTTGCCATGATGGGTGGTCCTGCTGGGTTGTGGCGGGTGCAGCGGCTGGGTTGTCGCGGAGGTTGGGCTGGCAATTGTAATGTCTGACACAGATTATTTGTTGTGATAAGTGATGATAATGAATGAATCGCGTCGTGGGTTGGGTGAGTCGTAGATATCAACGGCGGGACGCAGGCTGGATGGATAGTTGGGCCGATCTGAGTGTGATGTCATGGTAAGGGCGCGTCGGAGATATGCAACGTCGGGTTTCGCGTTGAGGCGGCACGAACATGATACGACCTCACGTGACTTGCAATTGGGGTTGGAAAGGGGGTGTGGAAGTACTACCGGGCTTCAAGATCGACACCTCTTGACGGGTGGCGGTATGTCGAGTTGCGTCCCTCCTTCGCCAACGGGACGAGCCCGGGCAAGTGAGTGCAATGGCTTCACCGACTTTGTTGGTTCATCACACAATTCGGGCGGACGCACGGCTCCGTCACTCGATTGCCGGCGAGCCTGTCAGATGCGTCCGCCTGATCCCACCTTGGATTGGCTCGCCAGCAATCGTGTGGTGGTGTGTAGCCACCCCGCCGGTCCTCGATTGGCCGTGGGCCACGCGCCTGTTGTTTGCGGACGGCTGTTGCACACGAGGGTCGCGTTCGAGCGAAGTGGTTGCATGGATCCGCTGCAAGCCCGCATCTGCTGGTGTGCCCCGTCTCTGAGTGATGATTTCGGGGAGCCAACCCTGATTGACTGACGATGGTGCCAGCGTTGGTTGGGAGGAGGCAAAGGGGGTGTTTCCAGCCAAAGTTTCGCTCTATCAGCTGGCTTATATTGTTTCAGCCTCCCACTTCGCGTTTCTCACTGCCTTCTCGTTGACTTGCTGCTTCGATGCTGGTCTTTTCTGTCCTGCATCGCTCTGATTATCAGCCCATCTATAATGAATCGAAGACACAACGAATGCCGGAGCGAGGGGTGTGGCGGGGAGGTGGTTTTCAAGACGGTCGATGGATCCTTCGTCGACTCCGCTAGGGGCATGCGAACATCGCCAAATGGTTATCACAGGCATTCTGTTGGCCCGACACAGATAATGTCGGCATATTGCAAGCAGCGTGAGAAGCCTGTCTCTTTGATATTTCGAGTGTCGAGGTAGAAACTTATCGTATAGCTAGACACCTGCCTACACTTCGTTGTTAGTAGCTAAAACATCCCCATCGAGCTGGTTGCGCCTTCCTCGAATGAGACGGGTTTCTCTGCATCGACGACTTATGATCTAACGCATCACACAGAGGGAGGAAGGATGCAATAATAAGAAGCCTCCCCACGACAGCGTATGCCCGGTACACGCCCGATGTCCTGTTCAGGATTGTAACCAGGCGCGCGGCCAATACCTGGACACAAAATTCGAATACGTCCCCGGTTCTGTTCCGAAATATGCCCGCTACGAGCTCTGCTTCGATCGTAAGTGTCTTGCTGAGTCTCAGCGCCTCTGGTGCCTGACTTTGCGCAGATAAATGCATGGTTCGATCATGTCATCGTGGGCGAACTTCGTCGAAATCTTCATATTGCTCAGCGCATGGCTGCCAGGCGGAAGGGTGCCCGAGCCCAAGCCAAGAACAGCGGAACTGCTGTGCTAAGCGTGAGCTCTGTTGCCTTCTAGCTGGATGGCTTTGCTTACTTCGGTGCAGATGAATGCCACACGGATGGCTGCCGCACAATCGTCGAGGGCGACTATCCGTTCTGCGTGATCCGTAAGTCGCCTTGGAGCCGTCTTCCCAAACCGCTGCTGAGTGACCTCCAGACGTCAAGTGCGAAGTCCAGAACTGCAACATGGCCAGGCATCTCATGGCAAAAACAGAAGAGTATCTCGACTTCTGTACTGAGCGTAAGTCGTGATTAACTTGGTCCATCTTTCTAAACTGGCTGTCTGACATTTCTCCAACCAGATGCTACCTGTCAAGTGAGCCGGTGCCGAGAGATCAAGGAAGGCGGCTCGCCGTATTGCCCATCTCATACATGCCGTGAACGGGACTGCGCCACTAGTTGTTCAGGCAAGCCGTATTGCGAAAACCGTCAGACCATTCCCCGGTAGAGCCGCCGCCTGACACTGACATCGACAAACAGATGGATGTGCTGAGCCCAACTGCGAAAGCGCCAAAACATGGGGTGGGAAGCAGAAAAGCGTTTCCAAGTTCTGCCCCGTGCATACCTGTCGATCCATCGGCTGCTCCCAGCTTGTTGGTCCGCTGGCGCTGTTCTGTAACGTTCATGTATGTTGCAGGGAGAACTGCCTTCAGAAAGCGATGGCTGAGCAGCTGTGTATAAGTCGTACGTCAAGAGCTACCCCCCTTTATTCATATTCAACGTACTGACCAGCGTTTCCCCCCCCTCCCCTCCCCAGACTTCAAAGAAGAGTACATCGCCCAGGGCGAGCGCGAGCGGGAAGTTGCAGAACAGCGCCGTAATGGCCAACCCTTCAAGCAGCATTTCTTCAATCCACCAGCTCAACGCGGTCGCAAGCACAATGCAAACTCGGAAACCGAGTCCGACACAGCGACTGAGACAGAGTCAGAACAGGACAAGGATGAACCTGCGAGAGCGGGACCCCGCCGCTTCACAGACAGCCAGCTCAGCAGCAGCGCTGCTGGCAAGAGAGAAGACGTGCATTCCAAATCGATATCAACACCCTCGAAGCGTGAGTGGCAGAGGGCTTCACCTGCCTTCAAACAGGCCAGCAGCGGATATTCAAAGAGGAAAAAAGAGAAACAACCGCACTGGGCGGACGATACTTCGCCTCGAGGATCTAAGGTTGGTTCGACAACGGAGTCCTTGGTTGCTGAGAATGGCGAAAGCTACGTCGGTTTTGCCCCCTCAGACGGCGGTCCCGGCGGACTTCCGGGGAGCTATCCCGTTGGTGGCGGTGGTAAGCCTGTTGGGACTAAAAGAACCAACAGTATGCCGAGCGAGAGCGGCTCTTCGACGGCCACACCCAGGGTGGTGTAGTAACATTGAAAGACTGTTGACCTGTGGTTGATGTTGTGGGCGTTATTTGGATATGGCACGGTTCCGACGATGTATTCGATGCTACGAGCTGGGGCTGGAGTTTTCATACTGGGTATTTCTTCTGATACCTACCAATAGACGAGATTTCCTGCTCATTGGGTAGATGTGCTGCTATGAATCCCAACAACCTCAACGGCATGGTCCCTTCCAGCCAAAACCGGACTCAGCAGGCCGTCCCACGACCCCCATAGCTAACCGCAGACCCATCAATCCCCAGTGTCAACCTCCAAATCAATCTGCACCCCATTCGAAATCCCATACTCTGACAACGTCAAGATATCCTTGAACGGTCTCTCGCCCTGCCTCTTCAGCAGTATCTCGTGCGGCTCCCGTCCAATCTTCATCGCCACCATCACCTTGAACTGCTTGATAGTATCGCTCGGAAGCGCCGGAATCTGCGCCTTGGTCCCCAACCGATCGTTCACTGTGACAATGATCATTTCCTCCCCGCCGCCCCCACTAGCCTTTGCGGGGGCAGGGCGCGCAGGCGGCTTCTCCTTCTCAGCAGGCCGCTCCCTCCGAGGCGGTTTACTCGTATCATTGCGGTCGCGGTTACGATCTTGGATTCTATCCTCGCGATCGCGATGACGGCGGGGAGAGCGCGGGCGGTCTCTGTCGCGATCGGATCTGTATCTGTCGTCTCTGCTGTCTCTGTCTCTGTCTCTGTCTCGGTATTTATCATCTTCCTTGCTGCGATCACCGTCGCGATCGCGGATTCGGCGTGGGGAGCGATCGCGGTAGCCGCGCTGGAGGCCGCCGCGGTCTTGGTTGCGGTCGCTGGTGCGCTCGTCGTCGTAGGAACGCTTCTCTTTCCAGCGAAAGCCGCCGCCGCCGCCTTTGGGACCTTTAGGCCGCCGTGATGGGGATCGCGATCGCGAATTTGACCGCTTCTGGGGAGGAGGATCTGTAGTATCGGCCATATTGGGGGTGTAAGATGATGGGTGAAAAGTGCGGGAATCTTGGTGTTGTTGACTTGGAAATTCTAGTGGGGCGGAAAGTCTTATCGGCGACCAGCCAGCGATAAGAAAAAAGGCGGTGGGAAATGCTAAGGAACACAGCCCCGATTCAAAAAGAGTCAATGATATATAAACTACGGATATCGCTTTGACCCTCGGATGACGGCTAGCTAGACATGGAACTCTGCAATGAAGAGGCTCTTGTCGTCACGTCTTGACTGACCATCCCTCGTCGTAATTTTCACCCTGAAAACGCGCCCCCTAAGGACCTCGACCTCCGCAGATAAACAATGAACGCCATCCCTTCCGTCCAACCCAAACGCCAGATGACTATGCCGAGGTGTATCATACAGAATGAGAGGGCAGCAAACCGAACAAAAAAGGCAACACAAAACCAGACTTATTCGTCGGTGTGCTTCTTCTTCTTCTTCTTATGCTTCTCTTCTTTTGCTGGTGTCTCCTCGGCCTCTTCCTCGGCATGCTTGCGCTTGGAGCTCTTGGACTTCACGGGCATCTCGACCTCTTCTTCCTGGGCCTTCAGGTCCTTCTTGCTCAGCACCTCCAGGCTGCCATCGCCATTCACCTTAATCTGCCCCTTTTCGTAGCGGCGAGTAAACTTGGAAACTGACAGGCCTGCTTCCTTGGCAAGGCGCTCGAAGTCCTTCTCGTTGAGCTTCTTGGGTACTGATGTCTGGCCGGACTCGGCCTTCGCGGCCTTCTTTGAAGATGAGGGGGTCTCCTTGTCCTTCTTCTTATCCTTCTTCTTCTCAGACTTGTCCTTCTTGCTCTTCTTAGCGGGAGCATCCTCCATCTCGACGTCCTTGTCCGAACCAGTCTCTTCATCCTCAACCTCCTGGATGAGCGGCTTCTTGGGTGTTTGCTCCTGTGCAAGTAGACCATCGGCATCGACGTTGTACTTGCGGGCCTCCTTAATGTCCCACTTGGAAGGAGCACCGAGAGGCATGCCGTTTGGCCCAACAGAAGTAGTCTTGGAGAGCGGCTTTCCTTCGAGGTGACGGAGGTTGTTCTCAAGCTTAGCCCTGGCATGGATACCAAGGCTGGCACGAGTCTCGTCATCTGCATCTTCTTCGAATTCGGCGAGCGCGTCAGTGCGAACACCCAAAGCCAACTTGGAAGCGAGCTGACGGGCCATCTTGCCCTTGTTCGCTCCAGACGCCTGGCCAACCAGCGAGGCGTGGTAGATGAGACCGTACTTGGGGGTGGCATGCTTGGTCTTGAGGGCACGGAAGAGGGCCTTCTCGGCACCAAGAATCTGGATAGTAGAGCCAGGGTTCTTGGCCAAGCTCATAAGGGAGCCGGCGTGAGCGATGAGCCTGGCTCCCACAAGGGCACCGACCAACTCGGTCATGTT
>JAXQJB010000089.1:0-15520 GCA_037042205.1 Schizothecium sp. R5324 | reverse complement strand
CATTAGCTAAACCGGATCATGGGAAATATGTGGATTGAAGGGTGACCGTGTTTAATGGAATTGCCCTCGATCCTGCTCACTTCATGTTGGGCATGACGCGACGAGGAATCTCGTGGTTGTAAGTCTCACAGCTGATGGCCGACACATTCATAGAACAACCACGGAACTCACGACGAGCTTATCGCAGGCGATTGCTCGTTTTCTGGGACTCTCCTCCATCGAAGGTGGGATTGAGCTCGTCACTAGAGCTGTAAGCTGCTTCACTTGGTTCAGCCACAGATCTGAGCCGTCCTTGGTAGATTTTGAGCGCGGAGTTAACTGTGTACAGATTTTCTTCGGATTGAATCTCGTATTCAATGGTGTGGTAAGCTTCGGTTCCACTCGGTTTCCAACATGCAGTTGTCTCTCAAGTGATAAACGCGATGAGAACCAGCGACGTCAGAATCACATTTGACATTGTCTAACATCTTTCCAGATGTGGGCCCTTTTCACTAAGGCCCTCACGCGAGGCAACTCAACGACTCAAGTGTCCATCATCAATACGTCTTCCAATTTCGTCCTCACTGCAATGCTCGGTTTCGTCATCTTTTCGGAGGCTCTGCCCCCGTTATGGTGGCTGGGTGCAGCAATGCTTGTCGCTGGCAATGTGATCACTGGGAGGAAAGATGAAGGTAACAAGTCGGGGGACGAAACCACCATTGAGGGTAGACCTGAATCTCCAGAGTCCCGAGCAGAAGATGGTCAGGGCTCGTATCGACCAGTCCCGCAGGCCGATTCAACTGCCAAAGAAGATGACGAGGATATTTTAGATCTCGAATTGGAAGATATATAATCTTTTGCGGCCATCTCATATCGAGCCATTGAGGTCAAAGCAGTGGAGGTTATGCAAAGTCCGCATGATAGATACATACCATTTGGCCTAGCATTGAAAGCATGATACCCCAGATGTCGGTTTAAAGTTGAAGCCGCACCCTTTGCAGAGTGCTGGGTGTTCACAACTGTTACGATCTGTCGAGGATAATTCGTGTGACTACATACGTGGATTTACAACTCCTTTGCGCCTGCATTACGATGCACCCTAAATTCCCCAGCGGAAGCTTGTCGATAAGGAAATTAATTTTGTAGCGCACAACGGCCACGAAGCCCCACCACAACGGTGATCATTGACTGCGGGGACAAAGTTTCAAGAGGTGCGAGCGAGGGTGTGCACAAAAGACTTCCGGCTTCACACCCCCGACGACGGCCACGAATAGACCTGTTCCTCCAGAAGGGACACTTCATCGGTTGCAATGTCGTTTCGAGGCTGGGACTCTAGCCCACCAACGGGCCTTGGCTCCGTATTGCCCGACTGTGAGCAACCACCACGTCTAGTGTCCTCCAATGCGATCGCAAAGACTCACTGACACCCACCTTTCCAGATGCCGTGGAACTGTGGCACGAACACCGCATCTCAATCATCCTATCGACCCTCTTCCTCCTCGGATCGATCAGAATATACCTCCATTTCACTGAGCAGCGCCATCCACCCATCGCCCTTTCGAAGCTCTACGCCCCCGAAACAAAGCCGCCGCCGAGCGAGAAACCAAAACACTCACCCACCTCCAACAGTGACTCAAGCTCCGATAGCGAAAACAAGAAGAAATCCAGCAATGGCCCGCGCAGGATAAAAGGCGACGCTTCAAAGAAGACCCGCGCCAACGGAACGAATGCCGCCACGCCGCGGAGGATACAACCCTTGGTGTTCTTCTCATCTCTAACGGCCAACACAGAGAAGATCACCAATGATTTCGCAAAATCGCTAGGGGAAACGCTAGAGGGCGACGCGTTCCTCACCCCAAAGGTTCTCGACCTCGCAGAGGTGGACTACGACGAATACTTTATCACCCCGCCAAAACGCGAGGATGACGCACCGGTGGATCTGTTTTACTTGTTTCTCTTGCCGAGTTACAATATTGATAGTATTAACGATAGTTTCCTGGAGCACCTGCAGGAGACGCATCATGACTTCCGGATTGACACTTCGCCGCTGGCGCCGATGTTGGGGTATTCGGTGTTTGGGCTAGGAGACAGGGAGGGCTGGCCAACGGAAGAGGAAGGGTTTTGCTTCCAGGCGAAGGAGCTAGATAAGTGGATGGCGAAGTTGACCGGGAGGAAAAGGGCGTATCCGCTTGGGATGGGGGACTGGAAGCGGGAAGGGAAGGAGAGACTTGCGGAGTGGCAGGCTGGGCTGGTGGAGGTTTTGGGGATGGTGGAGAAGACGGGAAGTCTTGGCGAGGGTGTGGTTGGATCAGGTGCTCCGGTAGAGAGTGATGATGAAGAGGAGGCAGAGTTTGATGATGGTGAGGTGGTGTTCGATGGGGATACCCCGAATTCGAAAACGTCCGGCAGTTTGGAAGACGTGGAAGATCTGGGCCGGATCATGCAGCTTTCCAGAGCGGACGGCGGTGAGAAGCAGGGGCGAGCGCCGATTGCGGTCGATTTTACGACAGAGGGGAAACGGGTGAAGAGAACACCAGCGGCGGTGGTGAAAGAGATGGTTCCGAAAGGCTCGCCAACTTACAACTCACTAACGAAACAGGGGTACTCGATTGTTGGGTCACACTCAGGGGTCAAGATCTGCCGGTGGACGAAGTCTGCGCTTCGCGGGCGCGGGTCTTGCTATAAGTACTCATTTTATGGGATCAACTCGCACCAGTGCATGGAGACGACACCGTCGCTCTCTTGCTCGAACAAATGCGTGTTCTGCTGGCGCCACGGAACCAACCCTGTCGGGACAAACTGGCGCTGGGTAGTTGACCCACCCCAACTGATCTTCGACGGCGTACGGGAGAACCATTACAAAAAGATCAAAATGATGCGCGGCGTGCCTGGTGTTCGGGCGGAACGCTTCGCTGAGGCCATGCGCATCCGACACTGCGCGCTCTCGCTGGTCGGCGAGCCCATCTTCTACCCACACATCAACGAGTTCCTCGGCATGCTTCACGCCGAGCGCATCTCTTCCTTCTTAGTCTGCAACGCTCAACATCCCGACCAACTTGCTTCTCTACAGCACGTTACGCAGCTCTACGTGAGTATCGATGCCTCCAACCGGGAGTCTCTTCGCAAAATCGACCGCCCCCTGCACAGAGACTTCTGGGAGCGCTTCCAGCGATGTCTCGACATCCTCCGCGAGCGTCGCTTCCGCCAGCGCACTGTTTTCCGGCTTACGCTGGTCAAGGGGTTCAACATCGAAGATGAGGTCACAGGGTACGCAGATCTTGTTGAGAAGGGGCTGCCTTGTTTTATCGAAATCAAGGGCGTCACGTACTGCGGCACAGCCACGTCGAGTAACGCCGGCTTGACTATGGCCAACGTACCGTTCTACCAGGAAGTCTGCGACTTCGTCACCGCGCTTGACGCGGAGCTCAACAGGAGAGGCTTGGGCTATGGTATTGCCGCAGAACATTCTCACAGCTGCTGCATACTTCTCGCGAGCGAGAGGTTTAGGGTGGACGGGAAGTGGCACACCATCATCGATTATGAGAAGTTTTTCCAGCTTCTCGGAGAGAAGGGTCCTGACGGCGATTTCACGCCCGAGGATTACATGGGTCCAGCCACGCCTGAATGGGCGGCGTGGGGAAATGGTGGCTTTGATCCAAGAGATCAAAGAGTGGATAGGAAAGGGAAGCCTATCGAGATCTGACCCAGACATGAAAATTGAGTCTACTGCGGTACAGCTGAATGGGTTGAGGATGTCTAGATGTGGCATAACTTAGTGCCATGCTCTGACCACGAGAAAGATTTCGCGATACTCCATGCTCTATTACCGTCTGTCATGGAATCCCGTCATTAAGCCCAAAACCTGCTCCATGCCACTTATCCTCGACACCTTTATATACACTGTTCTTTCCATGGCCTGACACCCAGTCTAATCCCTTGGAAAACAAGATATCGTACATTTTTCGCCTGCAGCTCCCTGCTTCACGGCGAACCCACTGACTCGGCAGCACCGTCCCAGCGACTAAGATGAGTAGAGAAAAGTTCGGCTTTCATCCGCTGGTCCCACCTACAACTCACACCTGGGAGTCCGAAGTTTAGTCAAGACCAACGCCTGCGACACCCATCTCACGCATCAGGTCGGCGACATCAACTGCGGGGCCTCCGGTATAGCCTCCAATCTTAACCGTTCCGTCGTAGGCAATCATCTCGGCGAGGACGTCAAGGATGGGCTGTGAAGGTCAGCAAGTGGCGAGAACGAGCAAGTGAGCGCAATGCCTACCTTGGCGACGGTCTTATCGTAGATGTTGATCAGGTCGCTGGGGGTCGGGTAGACCTTGAGGGCCTTGTAGAAAGCGAGCGCGGCATCGACAATCTTGGCGGCTACACAGAGGGGATTAGACTCCGAGCAGAGTGCCGCCAGCTGGGGGTAAACTCACGATCGGCACCCAACAACTCTCCATTCTGCACCTGCTCGAGAAAGTAGGCCTCCTTTCCATCGGGGTCGGTTGGGAAGCCCTCCTCCTTCGCCTCGTCCACAGCGCGCTTGATGGCGTGCCTTTGGGCTTCCTGTGCAGCGACGGCCTGGTCCTTCTCTGCGCGCGCTTGCTTCTTCTCGTTGCGTCGAAGCGCTCGGCGGAACTCGATATCGTTGCGCCGCCTGTAGTCGAAGTACACTGCGTAGGCTTGGTAGTTACTCGTTAGTTGAGCTGGACCTTCCTGGCGGGAAAGCAAGAGCATGCGTACCAAGAACGCCGGTAGCGATAGCTGCAACGGTTGCCGTCGCGATCGTCGTTGGTTGTGTCATTTTCGCTGCTGGGTGGAGTGGGCAATCGAAGAATAAAACCACGTAGAAGAGCCCGAGACAGCAGATAGACGTGAGATTGGTACACAAGCGTTTTTGATGGCGTGGGAGATCGGAGAAGTGCCTGCGCAGGAAGGTCAGAGATGCAATGCCGAGTTCTGAATGTCCATTCAACGAGGTCGTTCGGGCTGCTCAATCAATTTTTTGCTGACCCCGTTGCCTGCCGAATGGAGCTTTGTTCCCAATGACGCTAGAAGCCGCACGGACCAGGCGGCTCAATGGGTCAACCCTGGCTGGCGGTGCGCCGAGCCAAGCGACAGCTGCGACAGGGGCAGCAGGGTTGGACGACTGTTCCAAACTAACTGGCAACCTCATCTTGCATTCACTTTGGGACGGTCGTTCCCGGTCTCACGCCTGTCCATTGATTGCGACAAACGATTTATACGAGTATACTGCAGCAAACTTGTGAAATTTGAGCCTGGTGCTGCCGCTCCACGACCGAGCGATCGTAAGGAGAACTGCGCCCCTGAAGCCACGCGACATGTCGGACGAGCGATCCAAGATCTCGCTGAGGAGCGGAGGCAAAAGGAAAGGCCGCCCGACCATTAGCGCTCCGCGCCAGATATCCAATCCCATTCCGCAAGATGGTGGGAACATGCGCGCGCCGTCGAGCCGTTCCGCACCGCCAGAGGAGACTCCACGTCCTCGGCCGAGACCCCCTCCGCAGAGCAGCGGCAAGGTTAGTTGGCTTTCGGTTTCTGAACTCCACGACAGCCGCTGACCAGGAACCTCGAAATCCAGACGTCAGATTTAGTCAAGCGCAGATATTCAACACGGTTCAACGGAGCCCCTGCCAATTTCGATCCAACAGCCAACCCGATGCCCTCGCTCCCGAACCTTGACAAGTATGAGTCGCAAGACCGCAGACCCCCTCGATCCAGGGGAGGTAGTGCCGGTTCAGCGCCTCAGGTGGATGTTAAATCTCTCCGGGACCCAAAGCTCTCCGCCGAGCAGTGTATGTCCAGGTGCCTTGAATAAGATTGGATAACGTGGCTGACAGGACCCGTAGACGTTGCGGAAATTCTCAGCGATGCGACAGAGGAACAAATTAGGGAGTACGAGCAATCTTTGAGGAAGTTGAAGAAACGGGCGTCGGCAGACCTGCAGCAAAACGTCTACCAGAACCGCACGCAGTTCATCAAGATCAGCAAGGAGGCGGAGAAGCTCAAGGGCGAGATGCGCACGCTCCGAAACCTCATGTCAGAGCTCAAGATGAACACTACGGCTTTGCGGTCATCATCAGGAGGCGTGGAATCCTCGGGAATGAACGGAGGCTTCTCTACGGGACTCAGCAAACGAGATAAGCGGAGCTCCGTCGCCGACAGGACGGCGCTTTGGAGCTCTCAGATGCAGGTTCGTGTCTCTCTGCGGTTGTATAGGCCTGCTCACTGACCCCTGTACAGGTGCTATACAAGAATGTCGAAGGGTCGCAAAAGTTCCTCCCTAATGCCCAGGGTCGCCATGTCGTTCAAAATGCGGGCCAGTGGATAGAGTTGGACAACGCGACGTACAAATCCAGAAGGTCGATGCAGGTTTTCCTGCTGAACGATCACCTCTTGGTTGCATCCCGGAAGAAACGCAAGAATGAAGGTCCCAACACGCCAGACAGCAGGGGGCCGGTGACGAAGCTTGTAGCTGATCGATGCTGGCATCTCTTGGACGTTGAGGTTGTCGACATGGCCGGGACTGGCGAGTCTTCAAGTGGCAGGAACAAGCTCGCCGATGCGATCATGGTACGGGGTGGTGGCCAGAACGAATCGTTTATTTACAGGACCGAGAAGCCCGATGATCCGGAGAAGCCTGCTCTCATTCTCAACATCCGCAAGACGGTGGAGGAGCTGCGCAGGAATCTGCAGTCTGAAAGGGAAGCTACCAACAGGGCCAAGGAGACTATTAATTACTTTGCATCCCGAGATCCCGGGTTGCTGCAGAAGACGGAGCTGCTCGAGACGCTGTCAGACATCAAAGATATGCTCATCGAGGTTGATGGCAAGCAGCAGAACCTCCGGTGGGTGGAGAGCCAGATGGACGAGCTGGACATCAACATTGCTCTCCAGCAGATTGAGCCGGCCGTCGCCCGAATTCAGAAGCTGAAGAACCTCGCCTACAGCCTCAAGAACAATGTCATGGCTCAAGACTTTATCTCATTCAAGGTGGAGGAGAGATGCGCCAAGCTGGCAGCGCTGGTCGTTCGCGACCTCCTCCGATCACACAATGATCAGAAGAAGACGATTCTCAACGTAAACTGGTTGGACCGATTGGGTTTCCAAGACCGCGCCAGAGAGGCATACTTGGAGGCCCGAAGCGAGATCATTCAGAAGCGCTCGAGGTATGTTCCACACAGTTACAATGAACTTGACTCGCTGCTGACATAACACAGGCAATGTATCTTCCAGGGCGACTTGCACTTGTATATCTGGGAGATTTCGTTTGTTTACTTTACCATCATCCGAAACACGGTGAGCTGCTTCCAAGCATGCTTCCCGCTCTCAATGATGAGCGCTTGCGTCAAGTGGGCCAAGGAGGAGGTCGACGCCTTCAACGCCATTTTAGCCCGACAGCTGAGCAGCGCAGAGGAGGGTGGCGAGGTTTGGACGCAGTGCATGAACAGAGCACAGGAGCACGCCAAGATGCTGTCTGAGGTTGGATTGGATTTCCGGAACCTAGTCGGAAAGGACGTGAGGAGGGACAGCGGAACGGCGGATGCTCCGGTTGGTCTGGGGTTATCCTGATGAATATATGCTGCAAGTACGAGGCCTGGATGACCGCTGTGTATGATATACTAGAGAAGATGAGACCGAGAATGCATTCTTTACAATGCATGACAGTACATAATCCGAACTTGCGTCCCTGAAGTTCGTGCGATGGTGTTTGCATTGCTCCAAGTGGTTGGTGAGGAGCTGAGGTACCCACTCTTTTTGCCCCTCCCCACTGAGAGGGGTGATAGACAGAGCTAGGGCCTCCTTTCTTTTGGGGGGACGCGGCATGACATTGGACGTCTGGGCAGAAATCGCATCTGGCGGCGGCCCAGATTGAGCAAGCGCCTCTGTAATTTCGTGGTCTGGTGCATTCAATGGTCTCCTTGTCCCGAACACACACCAGGTCCAAGACGAACCCGTTTCCCTTGCAACCCAGAATATACCATTTTTGCAAGTTCCTGCAGCATCGCGAAAATTTAGTACATCAAACAAAAAACCGACAAGCCCACTAGCGCTGGCGATTATCTGCTGCACATCCCGCTGAGGCAGTTTCGCGACACAGACGCACCACCCACTCGCTTGCCCACCTGCCCAATTTTGAACGGAGAGGGAGCCGCGGCGCGCCCAAGAGAAGCAACAACGTCATTGCTCTCGCGAAGCCTCACCATCTACGGCCGTCTTGGACGACCATCTCGATACCCCGCCCTCGCTGCGTCGTCTGAGTCCTTCGCATTTTCAGAATGGATACCAACATGGAGGATGTCGGGCGCGCCCCCGAAGGGCTGACGTCGGCCAATATCGAGCCCGCCACCATCCCCACCCTCGACGGCTGGATCGAGAGTCTGATGGCCTGCAAACAACTTGCCGAGGTGGATGTCCAGAGGCTGTGCGAAAAGGTCTGTTTACTCCCCCTCCTTTGCGACCGCCGCGACCCTTTTTTGACCGGGCCGCAGGCCCCTCACCGTTGTCGCGGGAGGGGTCGCGTGCGCCCGCACTTTGAGCACGTTGTTGACATGTATCCCCCGTCTACAGGCACGCGAAGTTCTCCAAGAAGAGTCCAACGTACAACCGGTCGTACGTACACCCAGCCAACTGAGCCACATTGATGGCACCGTAGGCATGCTGACCCGAATAGAAATGCCCGGTGACCGTTTGCGGAGATATCCATGGACAGTTCCACGACCTCATGGAGCTCTTTAAGATTGGCGGTCCCAACCCAGACACCAACTATCTCTTCATGGGTATGTGATGGATGGCCCTTGCTTTGGCAGAAGGCAAGATACTAATATGATTTGTGTGCAGGTGATTATGTCGACCGTGGTTACTACTCGGTCGAGACCGTCACCCTCCTCGTGGCGCTCAAGATCCGATATCCCAGCCGCATCACCATTCTCCGCGGCAACCACGAGTCGCGCCAGATCACGCAAGTATACGGATTCTACGACGAGTGTCTCCGGAAGTACGGCAACGCCAATGTGTGGAAGTACTTTACCGACCTGTTCGACTACCTCCCTCTCACCGCCTTGATCGACAACCAGATCTTCTGCCTCCACGGAGGCTTGTCTCCCAGTATCGATACGCTGGATAATATTAGAGCCCTTGATCGAATCCAGGAGGTGCCTCATGAGGGTCCCATGTGCGACCTATTGTGGTCTGATCCTGATGACCGATGCGGGTGGGGGATCTCACCCCGCGGTGCAGGGTACACGTTCGGCCAAGATATCTCCGAGGCCTTCAACCACAACAATGGTCTTACATTGATTGCGCGAGCACACCAGCTGGTCATGGAGGGGTACAACTGGTCGCAGGATAGGAACGTTGTGACGATATTCTCGGGTATGTTTAACCCATGCTTTGGCACATCTCGCTCGACCACCCGGCTAACCGTCCCTCACAGCGCCCAACTACTGTTACAGATGCGGTAACCAGGCCGCTATCATGGAGATTGACGAACACCTCAAATACACCTTGTAAGTTTAATATTCTAGAAGGCTCTTTGCGCTTCTCGGTTCGGCACTGATAAAACCAATAGCTTGCAATTTGACCCCTGCCCGCGGGCCGGAGAACCCATGGTCTCCAGACGTAAGATGAATAACTTCCTCTTCCGTGAGAGATTTACTGACAGTCACCGCGCAGGCACACCTGACTATTTCCTCTAATAGCGCTGGGGATATTTTGGCTTTGTGGTAGCTGCTTCTCACGAGGCGGCATCTATCAGCATAAAGAAGGAGATTCGAACCGATTCATCGTCAGGGAGGCCCTGTTAGAGACCATCATTCTTGAGGGTAGCTTGTGGGGTTTCAAATGCGGTCTGGGGCGGCGGGGCAACCCAGGCACACGTCGATGTATCAAGAAATCAGAAACGACTTTTCTATGCCTCTTATACCAGACGTGGTCGTGAGAATAGATGACGCTGGTTCTCGCCCGAGGGCCGCGGAGGAAATAGGCTCTCGTGGACGGCATTCGGGAGCATCGGCTGATGGGGAACCTCGGTTCTCCTTAGAGCGGTGCGTTTCGCGGATGGGAAGGGTAACGATAGTGAAGCGAATTGCTAGACCGGCTTGTCAATGTAGTTGTGGTGCTCTCATTGCATCTTTGCTGTGCGATTCTCGATAGAGTTGGCAGTTTGTTGATCTGAAGTGCGGGACGACATCGAAGCCTGTGGCATGCTTTCCCGGATCTGCAGTCGCTCCGCCAGACACGTCATACCTTACTGAAATGTGACGGTTCGGATCGAGCGAGATCCAGAACCACGGTGGTGGGATTGTCAACGCACGGTACGTTGACGGCTTACCTTTCTCCAAAGTGGACATAGAAGTTGTAGCAAAGAACAGAGAGGAAGCTGCAGGATAGATTAAAGGTTGACGAGAGTGCCGAGATGATATAGGCAACACCAACATGACACACAAAGCCCAAACCCTCTACCTCAACCACATAGCCAGCCACCTTTTAAAATAACAACGGGATATCCCAGCGCCGACCTCCGTCCTCTTTGCTTTCGGGGTATTATCGTGTCCGCCTTTCCGCAGGTCTGTTTACTCCAGGGTCTCGGTGCGCGAAGTGTATGTGGAGCTAACTGAAGTTTAAACCTGGAAAGGTCGATCACGGTCCCGCGGTGCGGATGCCGCGGGGTGAATAGGCTTCCTGGATGTGCGTAGGGTGTTGGATAGAGTATTTCCTAGCGTGGTTTGAGATGGAAACGGGATTCCTCAACGGTCGACGGTGTGGACGTTGGCTAGAGGTTGGGAGGAGATGGGAACGGGAATGGAGAACAGCAGGGTTGGTTTCTTTGGTAACAGGGGACTCACGGATATGGGAGAGATTAACAGGGGGCTTAGACGACCGTGAAGGCGAGGGAAGTCACGATGGAAAAGGTTTGCTTGGGTTTAAGCTTCATCTCAAGGGCGGCAGCGGGGGAAGCGGCGTCTGCGCAGAGACATCAACAAACATGGGTCTATTTTACCTTCTTCCCTTCCAGGCATATTACGTTAAGTCGATGCAACCTCGTCTTTTCTTCGCCGTCGGACTGTGACGGAGGCGAACGCACAAGACAAACCAGACCCTCGCGTGACGAGGTTGGGTCCGCAGGTGTCTACATCCGCTTGACCACTCCTCGCTCTTTCCCTCTCCGCCGTCATATCTGTGCAGTCGCCTTTTTTCTCGCCTCTTTTCCTTTTCTTTAGGAAGACATCTGACAAGGTCATACGGGTCATTTCGCGGCGCCTGAGTTCTCTACCTCGGCGGACCCTGGCAAAAGGGGATGCGAAGAGAATAGGAGAGCAGCATGTCGAACTACACGGCTCCCGCAGCGCCCACGGCCGCGCCGGCTGGGTCAGCACCACCGGTGAGTTTTCTTGATACGAGGTTGGCGATGCTGAGAGCCTCAGATATCCCTTGACTTCACTTCAACTTGATGTTGTGTGTTCCAGTCAACGACAAAAGCAGCATATCTAACAATGGAATTCTTCCAATACTTCCAGTCACTCTCCCAAGGGTCAGGCCCCTATCTCCCACAGACGGCTCAGCTCGGGGGCATTCCGACAACGAACTTGGATATTCCCATTTGCGCCGTGTTCCTGGCCCTCTTCTTGGGTGGCGCTGCGGCCAACATGACCGTCTTCCAGGTCAACCGGAAACACGGATACAAATTCCTCTTTTCGGGTCTCCTCTTCGGCTTCTGCATGGCGCGTATCGTGGCCCTTTCGATGCGCATTGCCTGGGCCACACGCCCCCGAGACGTCAACGTGGGCATCGCAGCCCAGATCTTTACCGCCGCAGGTGTTTTGCTGCTATTCATCACGAATCTCGTCTTCGCGCAGCGCATCATTCGGGCCATTCACCCTTTCTTCGGGTGGAATTGTGGAGTGACGCTCATGTTCCGCCTTCTGTTCGGGAGCATCGTCGCGGTTCTCATCATGGTCATCACCGTCACCGTGCAATCCTTTTTCACCCTCGACCCGGACACACGCCAAATCGACAGGGACATACAGCTCTTCTGTGCCACTTACCTGGCTGTGTTAGCAGCCCTGCCCATCCCGCTCGTTACTCTGGCCGCCCTCATCCCACGACGCACACGCATCGACAAGTTCGGCGAGGGTCACTTCCGGACCAAGTTTGCCCTACTCATTTTAACAACGACCTTGCTGGGCGCCGGTGCCATCTTTCGTGCCGCTATCGCCTATAACCCCCGCCCAATCCAGGACCCAGATTGGTACCAGTCCAAGGCATGCTACTACTTCTTCAACTTTGGTGTCGAGATTCTGGTGGTCTACATATACGCCCTTTCACGTTTTGACCGCCGCTTTCACGTTCCAGACGGCAGCTCGGCCCCAGGTCACTACTCATGCTCCGAATTTGGGGACTCTGCTGCTGCCATTGCGTCAGCCGTCGCTGAGTTCGAGAAGCGAAGCCCGTCTTCGTATGTTAACATCAAACGGAGTTCCCGCGCGTCAGGGAAATCAGGCTCAAGCCTTCCTAGTCACGGCTACGGAGATGGTCGCATTCTCCATGAGTCACCAAAAATGCCCGCCATCCCAGCCAAGATCCACACGCCAGACCGGCGCAGTATTGGGAGCCATGCCAGGAGCCACAAGAGCGTGTACAGGGACACATCAAGTGACTCGCAGGATCCCACTCAGGAGGCTGACATGGAGTGGATGGCGAGAGCGATGGTATGTCGGAGTCCCAGTACTAAGAGCTGTCCCCCTTGCTGCTCGTCTCAATCGCAAGTTTCTTCGCGCCGTTCTGCTCGTCCGCCGACGTCTTTTCGTACGGCTGCTTCTGCGGTTGATTTTGATTCTGTTGCGACTCATTCCACTGCGGATGCTTCTACTACCGCTCAACTTGCCACTACTGCGTCGTCAAATACTGCTTCGAAGCCGAGACGGATCCGACTCATCGTTACTAACACGAGTGGAACTCAACAGAGGGAGTTGTATGGTGATGAAGACTACCCAGGGTCGAGGCATTCTCATCAATATCAGGGGTCGAGACATTCTCACCAATATTAAGAGTTGTTATTGGTGTGGGGGTAAGAGAATGATCTTTTAGTGGGTATTGGAGTTGGTTTGATATTGCTCAGACGTAAGGGGTTGATCTATTTTCTTTGTTCTTGAAGGTGCCATGAACTTGGGAAGAGGGAAAGGCGGAAGGGATTGGTTTGCGAGTTTGGCGCTAGGCGTTACTTGGATGGTCCTCGACTCAAATATTGATCAGGATAGATTATAAACATGAACAGAAAAATCTACTACATTACATTTCAAGATTCTGTTCTTCAGCTATTGTTGGTTGTTCAGGGTGCAATGTAGTTATTCGCACGCTGAGATCTTGAGGACGCCTGACATAGCACAAGGGCCAGTTCGAGCAGGCTGCAGTAGCCCAAACTTCAACTTCTTTGCGTGTGGGGAGATGTCCATCATCCCCTGTGGACAGCGTGCTACCACGCATAAATACCTGCCCGCCATGGAGCCCATCAGCTCCTTAGCTGCGAAGAGCACATGCCTCCATCCCCTGATATCTCTTGTTCAGTCAACCCCAACTGAACAAATCAACACTCAGCCAAGTATGAAGACATGTCACCTCCTCGGCCTTGCTTGAACTTTGAAAGCAGCCACAAGCCACCTGCCGGCAAACATGAACAGGCTCTATGAGTACCAAACACACACGCAAACGGGTTCAAATGGCAACCGAACCCCCCCTTTATTCCTCCCACTCAACCATATCGGCTCTAGTTTGGGTGGCAGCTCGTGCTCGTGCTCGGTAACATCAGCCATGATAGCTGGAGATAAGGTACCGATTGACTCGTGGTTGGGCGAATACCGACACGGCATAAATAACCCAAGAAACTTTGGTCCCGAACGAAGATCTGACGATCGCCGTTATGGGTTTTGACGTTTGACTCCTTGTGGTAGTCCGAGCTCGGGGTTAGTAGAGGTGCTATACCCTCCCTCATTTTTGCGGCGGGCGGTTAGAGGAAGAGAGGGACTGGGAGTCGAGTGGGGGATGGGGGGATATGAATATTGGTGGCATAGGCGGTGAGGGTTATATTGTATCTTGTTTTTGGACCGCGCATTTTCTTTGTCTACTGGATTCTTCACAGGTTGTTGGGTAGTGGTGGAGCTTGTTTTTCCACGATGATAGACAGCGTGTTGTTAGATCGCTATCGATTTCCATGCGGCTGAAACAGCGTGCAACCCCGGCCCCTGTGTATCGTGGGGAGGAGGTGGGAGGGCGGCTCAGTTGTCCCTTGGCACGGCGGGTGAGTGAAAAGAGACTTAGACCGTTGGGACATAACCCTTTGGGTTGCACGGGGAGCACAACCTCTACAATCTTGTTCATGCGTTCGGTTGCTCCAGGTCTGCTCGCCGGGGTTCTTGATAGTCGTGGCGGGAAAGTCTGGATGTGACCGGGGACGTGGAGGGTTAGGTTGAGCAAACCACGCCCGCTATCTCTCCCCAAGATTCGGGTACAGAAACTCAAGCCATGCGATCGATCGACTGTAGCGCCTGTGATCTGCTCGGTACGAGGCCACCCGGCTGGAGATGCCTTGGTACTGACGAGATGGAAAAAGCTTCCAGCTGCAAGTTGTTTATCTGTCAATGGCTTGAAGCCGCTAGCCCCGAGAGACAGGTCACGGAAAGGCTTCACTTCCCATTGCCATGTCGACTGCCGAACAACCCCAGATTCTCAGCAACGCGACGACGATCATTTGGGGGAAGAGTACGCAGTGTTGCAGTTCGGCGACTACACTGCGCGGAA
The DNA here is from genome assembly GCA_037042205.1 of Schizothecium sp. R5324. NCBI lineage: Eukaryota > Fungi > Ascomycota > Sordariomycetes > Sordariales > Schizotheciaceae > Schizothecium > Schizothecium sp. R5324. The sequence continues at coordinate 724 of JAXQJB010000089.1, read as the reverse complement.
CACAATCGCGCATCTTGAATCCCACGTTGCGCTACGACGTGAGATATGCTGCCCTCGGGGGTTCTCAAGTTTTGCGAGTAACACGGTCCCTTTGGGCTAGACGCAGGTCGCCATCTGTGCGGCGCGATCACTTTTTGCCGTGGTATCTGGTACCGTGTATGTGTGGCAATGAGGGGAAGAGAGCGGTCTGAGCCGACGGTACCTCCTAACTCGATTCCGGGGTCTAGTTTGCTGTCATTACAGCCCCGAGCCGAACTCTGGCGTCTCCGCAACTGTGGTAGTCGAGTAATGGCTGCCCCGCAAGCTCAGAGTCGGTTGCGGGGGGCATGAACATGCACCCAGCAGCTTCTAGTGGTACGGCAAGAAGGTGGACGGGACGTAGGCGGTCGCATGAATATCTGAACGGTAGTGACTGCGTCGCATTGTAACATCTAGCAGGCTAGTGTAGAAGATGAAGTCCACGGGAGCCAAAGCGGATGGCCGCGATAACGTCCTTGCTGAGGGCATGGGCCCAGCTGACAGGCCGATGATCCAAAGGCCCGCCCGGTGGAAAAAGTTTGTTCTGATCTGCGCGACATCATATTGGCTGGTGGTAAAATGTGTGCTCTGAATACAGTCTGCTGCTGCACATATTGGAGCATTCAATTTGGGCGGGGCCGCCCACTTGGATGGCTTCTCCCCGCAGGCAGGATCGCGAATGCAACCGTTGCCTGCGTTGTTCTCA
>JAXQJB010000088.1:0-11332 GCA_037042205.1 Schizothecium sp. R5324 | reverse complement strand
CTGCGCCACATGGTGTTGCGCCACTAGGCACCAGCCACTTGCTCTAAGATCTCCATCAGGCCTGGAGTCGCCTGGCTTTCCCGCGAATTTGGGTGCATGATGCAGGGCGAGGATAACCACTGAGGCAACTTCTTCCTCTTCAACTCTGTTCACTTGTCGATCCGGGCGCTGAAGCTGCGTTGCGGTGCGATGTTGCGGTGGCTCAGCTGCAGCCGCGATGCCCCACTTCCCCAAAAATAACAAACCCTACAGCCCTGACCGTCAGTTCGCTGCTTCAGCTCGGACAAACAATGGATCAATTCCATCTCCTCGTTTGAGGTTCTTCGGCTATTCTCTTGTCGCTTGGCGCGTTGTGAATAGTTCCAACTCGCTACACTCGGCTCAGTTACATCATGGCGGCAGCGATCGGAGATTCGCCATCTGCCTCGGGCACGCTGCCGCTCTCGACACTTCCGACCGAAGTTCTCTGCGTCATCATCGCGCACCTCGACCCCATTTCGCTCATCGCAATATCGCAAACCTCGCGCCTCTTTCAGATAATCGTCTCTCCCTCCCACGATGACTTTGTCCAGCGACTTCTGGCTCTAGAGCTCATGCCCCAATACGGTGGAATCGTGCCACTCTTCCGCGCCCGCGACAACGCACTGACCCCGCCGTGGACCGACCCGATATGGCACACCAACAAGTACGCCTGCTGCGTCTGTCTCCGCCTCCGCTCGCACATGTGGTTCGACAACCACTCGATTCTACGTCTAGGCATGAGAAAACCGCCGCCGGGGAGCCGCGAGGCAACCAAACTCACCGACTGGGAGCCCCTCAAGTGGCGCGATCCTGCAGTGCGATGGAAGCGCATCCAGCGACGCGTCGCCGAGGAAGAGGAGCTACTCGGGCCGGAACAACGCGTGTACCGTCGGTTTTGCAATGGAGGCGACGACATGGAAAGCAACTTGATGAGGCACGATTTTCAACCCGCCGACCGCCGCGCTGAGCAAGCCGAGATGATGGTCTGCGGAAGGGGACGCCACAAACGTGCCTGCAACGAGTGTCGGCGACGACGGGGTGACTTTGAGCGCCAAAAAACTGTGATGGGGATCGGAGATGCACCCGTCCTCGAGAGCAGGAAGATTCCGTTCCCCGACGCCTTTGAGCGCCACCTGCCGGGCTTCATCGACTTTCTCCTCGAGCGAATCCCAGACCCGGCCCTCTTGCCGCCCCGGCCTCACCCAAGAGTCTTCAAGGTTTGGCACAACGAGCGCCGGGACGAACCGTGGACGATGTATACGGCCTACTGTGTCAGCTGCTCGGAATGGCAAGAGCTGGCGGCATTCCGTCACTATACCCCCTTCCCAATGGATAATCCAGCGAGACCCGTCATGTTTGGCAGGGAGCCCAATCTGCGTGGTCGGTGGCCTGCGCTGTGTAACAAGTGCGCGCAGGAGGCCTCCTTCACATTTCCCAGCCAGGTGACAAAAGAGGCCATTTCTCTCGCCAAGTCACTTCTCCCTGGGATCAAACAACGACTTGTATTTGGATGGAATATGCTGTATGAGGACTTCAGGCATGCCGACAGGCTCGCAGCCTTTCCAGCCGCTAGCGAGCGCATTCTGTCGGAATTGCCGTACGCACTGGCGAACCCGGAAAATAGGTACGACATCAGGAAGGTCATCCAGATCAACGAGGATGTCCTCCCTGTGCTTCGCTCCCGGATTCGGGATGTTCGTGCCTTTATGAAGGAGCTCCCTAGCGATACCCATGTTCAAATTGTCGACAGTTGGTTCAGGCTATGGCTTGAAGACTATGAGCTCAATGACGCCTGCTACGTGAGAATGCTGAAGGTCATCAAGTTGCTCGAGACGTCGGATGGCTTCCTGCCAATCTACTTTCAAGAGCGAGACCCATACCGACTTGCTTCGCCAAAGGTTGTTGCACCAGCCACCGGTTCACGGCACTGAACAGGGTGTCTCTAATTTGTCCGTCTAGTAAGGCGACGGAGGTCTTCTCTAGCACGGTGCTTGGGTAAAATGACGTTCTCGAATTCTGAAGGCTTGATGTACACCGCTTAGGGAGAACTATGCTATGGCTGAACCCCATACACCCCTCCATTCTGCCGGCATAACGTCGCCACGGCAGGATTCTCCGCAATAGTGATGTGTGTTTGTCTGAACCGGAACTGTCAGATATGATTCACGCCCGCAACGATGAGGAAGGGAGGGTACTAACACGATCATGGCCGTCTCCGTCATATGGCTTGTCGATACGAACTCCGTGATGCGTATAATCGTCGGTCCTGGTTCTGTGATAACTGCAGTGACGTCCCGTTGCGTAGCGCAAACCGTCGATGTTGCCGGGGTTCTGTGTGTGTCAACATCCTGTGCATTCCTGCATCCCTGGATTATTTCAACTCACATTGTCTGAACAGATGTTTCAATAACTGCGGGAAACAAGTCAGCCATCATCCTACTCATGCTCCTTGAGCGCTTACCTCTCCTCGTAACTGTCTCCCCCTCCGTCTCCGTCCTCGTAACCGTCTTAGCTGACACCGTCTGCGTGAGCGTCGACGTCAACGCCCTCTTCATCTCTGCCCTCGTCGCCTTCGCCTCAACTCCAACAGCCTGAGTGACATCCCTCCTGGGTCTCGTCGTCGCCGTCGCCCCCCTGCAGCTCCACAACCCCGAAGAATACGCCCCCTGCGTCAGCAAAGGCGGCGGCCCTCCTCTCCATTGACTAATGATCCAAGGCGGGGGACCACCACCGGCAACTCCAAAAACAGAGGCAAAGTTTATCACACAGGTAGATCCGGACATGGTGAATGTGTATCCGCCTGTTCCTTGAACGGGGGGCGGTGCGGGGGTAGTCACTGTGACGCGGACTGTTGATTGTGATGGGGCCGTGGTACGGGAGGTGCCGGTGTTTTGAATCACGGTCACGGTAGAGCGTGGAGCTGTGGGGGTTGTGCTAGTGGTTCGGGGGATGGTTGCGGTAGTGAACCCGGTTGTTCGAGTGGCTCCTGAGGCCCCTGATACTGAGGAGGGATAGCGACATGATGCTGAGAGGGTGCTGGTGGTGGTGGTTGTGGATGTTATGGTTCTATCGACGATGATTTCAACGATGAGTTCCGCTTCGACGACAGTGGTGGGCGGGCCTTGGGCTGTGACTGTCTGGGTTCTACCTGCGGTGCAGCCACCTGTGACAAGGGGGGTGGGGAGGGTGGTAAGTCGGGTTTGCCATAGTGTGGAGACAACGGCTGTATGGTGTTAGTTTGAGATGCTCAGGGGCTTATTTTATGCTACTTACTTATGGCCTCAAGTGTGTTGGTGAGGACGGTTACCGTTGGTGTGACCTTAGATTGAAGTCAATTTATGGAAGTGATACCAGGGAGTAGGATCAGCTACATACCTGCACAGTTGCGACAACTGTCAAGGGAGCGCTGACAGTGAGGTAGAATTCACGGGTTATTGTTGTGTTTGTTGGGAGGGTGATGAGTATCTGCCAGCTCCCGCTCTGCATTTCAGCATATGAAATGTCACTGCAGTCACACGGTGTTAGCTTTTGAGATGAGAGTAGTGAAGAATGCCATACCATTCTGATATCCTGATTGAACCTGGAGTGCCGGGTGTGACAGGGGAGCATCGATACTGTTGCCCATCAGGGCCTCGAGCGACCGAGGTGATATCGGCGTTTCCGCAAGTCCCTGTCCATGTCAGCGACGCTGAGCCTGGCGCAATATCGCCAATGAACTCACCTGTGAACCGTGACGCGTAGCTGAATTTCCCTTCAGTATCTCCGCTGATCAAATACGACCCCCCATCCGTGTAGTCGACTGAAGTAGCCTGGCATGTCTCATCTTGCTGGTCATGGCCATCGATTGGTATGGCCAGCGACGAAGCTCGGCCATTCAGCAACGCAATCGCACACACAGTCAAGAGAAACCGCATGTTCGGGTCGGGATGCGTTCCGGGCCAGCAACAAATGAGGACAAGCCTGAGATCCAGGTCGACGGGACATAGTCAAGCTTCCTCCCTATATGTTGCTGCATGGCGCACGCCCCGGACAAGGGAATGGAGAAGTTCCTTCCCCATGGCTATAGCAAACGCGCGGCATATTACCTGAGCTTGTTCCCGGGTTCTTCGAGCCACTTTTTATACTAGTCTTGGCTTTCAATCTCCTGTGATTGTCTGAAGAACTCGTCACCATGTCTGTGTCCGGAAGCTCGCCTGCCCGAGCCTAAGGGTCGTCGTCGTCATGACTGGCGCCTCCGCCTTCCGACTCGCAGGACAGAGGAGTGCGCTATCAATTGATGGGATACACGATATGAGGTCTACAGTTGGTTGGGGGTGATTTGCAGTTTCCCGCGTGCCGTAATCGATTTTTAATTTAAATTCCGCTGCTTCAGGCTACTCGGGGCGGCAGTTGTGTACCCTTCAAGGGCACCTAATGGTGGCGATGACATTCGCTATTTAGCCAAGTCAGGGGTAAAGACCAAAAGGGGCACCGGGATTCTTCCTGGTATTGACAGCGGGTCATTGCCGGAAGCCGGTTAGCTTCTCGCACCGTTTTGTTATTACCGGAACCGGACGACAACTGGCTAGAGGATCAACACATAAATCGCGCTGCCAACGGCTTCAGAGAATACAGTTGGGAGAACCTGATCATTCGAAATACGCCAATAAACAAAACCTGAATATTTCAAGACTACACTCCCGTCGCTAGGACGTCTTCATGTTTTAATCCTGGCTCCCCTCCCGTAGACCCTCTTTCAACATCCCCACGTGTACTCGTCTCAGCACTCACCTGCCCGGCCCCATTTGGCTCCACGTGTTCAAGGTGAATGCACTCCCCGGAGTCTTCCAGTGTGAACCCTGCCACCGCGAACACTCTCCCCCCACCCTGTCCCTGTCCCAAATTGTTTTCGTGGAACTTCAGTGCGTTCAGTGCAGGATGTGTCCTCGGCGGCGCTGGTTCTTCTCCGAGCACGGCGTCAGGACGTCTCATTCCTTCTCGGAAAGGTCGGGCACAAGTGCGAAGAAGCGGAACCATGAAGGGCATGTTCGACGTTAAAATGGCAACGAATGTCTCCCGAACCGCCCAGGAGGCAGATAGCTGCCCGCCATTCACTGGATCCTGCGACACCTGTTAGCAAGACCCAAACACTACCATAGGGGGAGGGAAAACGGACGGTAAGCACCAACACAGACCGCAGGACCGCTGCGGCAGAGATGAAGACACCGCCGGAGAAGAGCAAAACGAGGCCAATTTTCTTCCAGAGTCCAAAGGAGCAACGCAGGAGGACTGGGATAGGGATGCACATGATGTATACATCCGTGGTGACATTGAGTATCAGGACTGTGAGAATATCAAGGCGTGAGTCTGTCGGATAACAACGCTCTACACGCGCATTCTTCGGTCAGATTTTGAATGTGTCAAAATGATGGGGGCCACTTGCCTCCAGGGTCTGGATATATCTGCCAGTATTTCTTTAGCGGCTGGCAGCTCAAGAGGAGTGTGAGAGCTACCGTTACCCACGTAGCAGCGACAAGGAACAGACTGAACAGTATCCGTCGTCGGAACCAAAGCGAGTCCTTTGTGTCTCGATGAGTTATCTGAGGTGTCATCGTTGTTGCAAGGGTTGCATACCAGGAGACGGAGATAAAAGGAGCAAACGGATGCTTTGACGGCCCAGAGAACAAAGCAGTAGCTTTGCAAAGCTGCCACGTGGGTCTTTGATCCGTTGACCCTGTCTTCAGTTAGCCTTTTTCCGGCAACTCTGGGTAGGCTGGGAACCATTTGCTCGCCTCAGAATGTACTCGTCACTATTGGGATCTAACAGCTGTCTTTGAGCCTCGGTCATCCCGCTGTTCGCGAGACCTTTCCAGTATCTCAACGCGGCATACGCGAGGCCCGCCCCTGCGACATAACTGATCTGAATCTCGTCAACTCTTGACCTTTCGATTTACTGCAAAGTGCATCCCGGAGTGGTACCTACCGCGGCCGTCACCATGAGCCAGTCGTCCGGCTTCAGTTTTTTCCAACCAACACTCTTGACTCTAACATAGAGTCGCGCGGCAACCACCACGATCCCAACGAGCAAAAGAACAAATTCTTCCGTTACACGCGGATGCATGGCGACCAGACATGAACGGCATGCCGGCGCGGGGGTTAAGAGAAAATACGAGCGGACTCCCGACCCATGAATGCAGGGGCCGTAAAGCACGCACATAGCCCTGATAAACCTTCAACTTGAAGATCGTGCGGACAACACACGGACAATGACGTAGCGATGATTCTGGGTTCTCGGACGTGTCAACGCCATTGCGCTGCGGGGAAAAATCCGTCAGGATCAGACCGCGAACTCTAAACTCCACCAGCTAGACCGATCTAAAGCGGATCGCCACTGTCATTTACTTGGTCTCCTCTGCGACAACAGAGAAGGGAAGGCTAAATGGGTATTGTGGCCTGAAGCTGTGTTGGTTAAGCCAGCAGCTGTCGTTCAAAGACAAGAATGAGTCCGCGGTTTGACAGCAGTGGAAGACTCCCCCCTCCTTTTTCTTTGGAATACACACTGGCAACTTGCGCTGTTGTCACAAGGAGGGAGACCACGGCTATCAGAGTGCAGCTAAAAATACGCACTGTCGTGTTAGTGCGGGATTCCTTGGCATGCACGCCTTTTTCTTCTTCCTGCTGAGTCAGCGGGACTGCCCAGCCTCTACGCTTGAATTTCTTCTCCTCCGCCGCCCATTCCATGGTTGGCCGACTCGAAAAGTTCAAGTCTTAACACCAGAGGTATCTCCTCCTTCTCCTTCCCTCCAAGACCGTGATGGAGAGGCCGCTGGCCTTTCCCTTCTGTTCCCAAGTGTGGGTGCGACGCAGCGCAGCGCGGCCATTCGACGCACGCTTTTAGAGCGTGTTTCAGCGCAAGGACGCGTCAAATGTTTTGCTCGGCGCCCGGATCAGCTCAACACCCGGTTCCGAAAAAAACAAAACGTCCCATATCAAGGAGGCTCTCAACGCTTGGCTTTCCCCCATATGATCATCGCTATGATCTACAAGGTACGATCATTTTGGCCAAAAATACATAGACTTTTTCACAATTTGAGACGACATGCCGTGTCTACAATGTCAAGCGAGCAAGCGTGACGCGTAAGACACGGGGGTCACAGACAAAACACATCAATGGGGCGCCGAGTTGATAGCCATGCAGCTTTTCTATTTCTGTATCTGATGATCAAGGAGACGGGGACCAAAACGTTGCGTCGTTCAAGGGAGATAAGTACACGAAGCGAAAGGGGTCGACAAGCAACCCGACAGGATGTGTGTGACCAGACAGAAGACCGTGCGCAGCAGGTATCGGTAGCGACAGGGGACGGAGGGGCGAGCCCATAAGATCTTGGGGTCGCGCCGGGTGACTTTTTGTGGGGAGGTGAAGGTTAGCGCTTAAGCGGCGGACGGCTTCGGCTTGGGGGCGGCGCTTGGCTTGGGGGCAGCCGAGGGCTTAGGAGCGGCCGATGGCTTGGGTTCGGCGGGCTTGGGAGCACCCGACGGCTTCGGGGCAGCGGAAGGCTTGGGAGCGGCAGACGGCTTGGGTTCGGCGGGCTTTGGGGCGGCGGAAGGCTTGGGCTTCTCCTCCTTGGGCTTCTCCTCCTTCGGCTTCTCCTCCTTCGGCTTCTCCTCAGGCTTCTTAGCCGGAGCCTCTGGCTTCTTCGCCTCGGGCTTCTCCTTTTCCTCGGGCTTCTTAGCTGGGGCTTCCGGTTTCTTAGCCTCCGGCTTCTCCTTCTTCTCCTTGTCCTCGGGCTTCTTGGCTGGGGCCTCGGGCTTCTTCGCGGGCGCTTCGGGCTTCTTGGCCGAGGGGATCACGTCGCGGGTTCCGTAGCCGCGGAAGTTGTTCCGTGCCTCCTGTTGATGATAGGTTAGCATCGATGACGCGCGTATGTGAAAGGGCAGATCATGTTTCAAGAGTCGATCACGTCCTGCTCAAGCCATGAATTGTTGACGTAGGGGGCGGAAGGGACGAGAGACTTACAAAGCCGACATTGCGGCCCTGGTTGATTCCCTGCCAGCGAGCATCGAGGCCGATGGCGGCCCCGAGGACCTGGGGCGTTAGCAGGAGGGCAGCGACGACTGTTGGGTGCATCTTGAAGACTTCGGAGCGTGAAACTCGGTGTTGACTGTTGAGCTGGCGATGTCTTCGGCAGGGAGCGAAGGAGCGTGTCGTCGAGGGTGACTTTTACCTCTGAGGAAAGCCTGGAAGATGCTCCTTTATACTTGGTTCGAATCGCCCTCGACATCATCCTCGACATCATTTTCCGCCATGATGTTGTCAGCCGCCCACATCGTCGTGGATAAATCACAATATGCACAGCATATGAAGGTCTCGCCGCATTGCAATATGGGAGATGGGTGAGTTGTCTGGTTAGACATCAATATCGGACCGCGTCCTTGACGATCGCCTCTTTAGCCACGGGGAAGGATGGGTACTCCGAGAAGAAAGACCGGGGATGAGGTTGCTGCTAGTTTGCAAGGCGGGCGCTGTGGGTCTGCTGCGGGATTACCAACTTCAACGGTTGCCCGGAGAGGGTGGCCTTGGGAGGCGAACTCGAAGGCTCAATCATCCCCAGACCCCCAACTGCATGTCCCGCAGCCACCACATCATCACGGCTAATGTCGACATTGGCTCTGTAATATGTCTGCCACGAACACGGTTCGAGAAGCATTAGAAGGCCGACTTTAGTAGGGACATGGAGTACAAGGCGCTTTGTATAGGTAACTTGGATCCCGCTGCATCCCTACCCCGGTTGGCGAAGAAGGCGGCGGACGACCCCCATGCGGCCATAATCAGCGCGGTAACTATGAGCCAAGCAGGGACCAACCTGGTATGATGAGCTTTTATCCATTCTCCTCGAGGCGCTGACGAGCCAGTAGACCAGTCCACTGTCAACATCGAGGCCCCTGAGCGGGTTGGGTGCCGCCAGAGCTTGCCGAACCAAGGGGAAAACGCAAGCGCTCCAATGAATGGTCGGCCTGAGAAACTGGTATTGGCAGAGAGATGATTGCCGACATGCAATCAAGTGAGGAGGGACTGGCTTGGGTGCGACCCGACCCCCAGGGTTGCAATGGGGGGGCTCAAGGTACAAGCACCGTCCCGTCGCTCCGCCGAGAACTACAGAGAGGCGTTCGCGCGTTGCGAGAATCGCCATTCGAGTCACCGCAGAGTCTACGTTGCAACATTCTACATCATTTTGTGAAAAAGTAATGCTACTGCATGTGATGCCCCTTTTGAGTCCGGGAGTGGTCATGATGAAACGCGGCATGCAACGGCGTACGCCGCCTGCTGACGCGTACTGTAAACATTGCTGCGAGCGGTTTCCACGAAACGAAACATTTACAAACAATAGAAGCCTTGGGAAATCACGATGCCGTGGTGAGGGAGGGCATTGATGCAATTGAGGGTTGACGTACCCCCTGAACACACGGTGGCGCCATTCATGCACGCGCATGTCCGCCTAACTCCAGTTCACAGGTAGGCAACCTGCACAACCTTGGCGCGGAGCAAGGAATCCCGCTTCACCGCCATGCCGACCCTAGAACAGTTCCTGATATCGATGCTAGCGGAGGATCACTGCAGCCATCCATGGCTGGATGCCGTTGATCCTTCCATTCGCCGCTCAACCCCGCCGATTGCCCCTGTCTGCCGCCGCGACCATCCCATCGGCTTGCTTGATTCTCGAATAGAACCAGGGTCTCATTAAAATTGCTGTTGCGTGGGTTGGGAGGGTGTCATACTACCGCGGTGTATTCTCAGGGCGGTGGAGCAGTAAGGTGGATGAGGACATCTCTGGCTAAACAGGCGGAGTGGTATCAAAAACAAGATTACAGGGCGGACCGAAGGCCAAGGGAACATGGCCGGGTTCTGATAGCGTTGCATGAGACCCGACTCTGTGACAAATGGGTGGATGGAGCCCTGGACCGCCTTGTGGAGGAGAGAGTTGTCGTCACCCACTCCGTTCAGGGGTTGAAGGCTGTTGGGGTGAGCCTACTGGGGCTGAGTCGTCGAGGATGCGCCCAAGCCGGATTGTCAAACGTCCATCATGAGAATGTCTACGTAGTGATCCAACTAACTATTCAGCTCTAGAGTGCCTTTGAAAAATAGAAGATGGGAATCACCTTTTCTAGTTTTGCCAGCTTCACTGGTCTTGCTTTCCCCCCCCGTGCTACTTTCCCCCGAGCTGCGCCGAAAGACACGCCGTGTCCCCGCCACCGATCGAAAAAACCCTATCCAGAATGACCGGACCTTCCCATCATCGCGACATAACCGGATGATATTGGCAATATGCTTGTGTTGGGTAATGGTGTAGAGGGGGGCCCGGCAGGTGAAGGCTACGGCAGTCAGTCACAATTTTGAATCCGAACAACACCCATCCTGGCCCAACGTCGGAATTAACCACGCAGTCCATCTCATGGACTGGCCTGGGCCTAGGCAGGATGGAGCACCGGTCCGGGCATTGCCTTGCCCTTTTCAATACCCGAGGCCCACTATGGTGTCATCTCGCTCGCCGAAGCCTCACTCCCCCCTCATCGCTAACGCCCACTGACTATCAATAGTGCTTCCTTGGCTACTGACGCTCTCGGCGTCACTTCGCCATTCGATATTGCCCCCCTCAAGATGGCACAAGCATTCTCGACAGTACACTCTGCATTACTTGTTTGCTCACAGGCTAAAGCTTGTCATCGGCGGGTCGGACAACACACGGAGACACACTGCATTCTCTCCCCACGAGGCTTTAGTCCCGTCGGTGGGGCATAGGTTGAGGACGAATGGGGTGGAACCAGGAAGAATATCGCTGTCCCCGGCTAAAGACATGATAGCTGGCCAGTGATGACGGTCATCGGGAGGCTGGAAGGTCTTCGGGCGATGGGGAGGTATCACAGGTAGTCGTCTTGTCCCAGGCTTAGAGGTAAGTGTGGATGTTGTCCTCTGTAGGTGTGTTTCTTGGAGAGCTGACTCTTGCTTGGGTCGGTAGTATCGATGCGACCCCGGTAGACAAGGTGGGATCATGACAGGTGGCGGCGTGAAACTTGCTGCCCATGCGGCGTGCATACTCAGGCTGAGCCGCGACGCTCACCGACAACAGACCCCTCTCCGTGCCTCTCCTTCGTCAGGCCTGGACAATCGCATGGGTTAATATTGTAAGTCACTCCATCATCACAAAACTGCATGTCCTGGCCAACAACTGGGTGTTTTGGCGCTTGGTAGCTGCTAACTGCTTGCCTTCTTTGACGGCTAGCTCACTGCCAAGGGGACCTAGACGGGAGCTAACAAAGACAAGGCTCGACTCTG
>JAXQJB010000087.1:0-10420 GCA_037042205.1 Schizothecium sp. R5324 | reverse complement strand
CGCATCGGTCGCCTCCGCCGCCGAGACCGTTCTGGCGCGGGAAACCAAACTAGACGTGTTGCTGGCCAATGCTGGGATCGCCGCGGCTCCGCCGGGGAGGACCAAGGATGGATATGAAGTTCACTTCGGGACGAACCACGTGGGGCACGCGCTGCTGGTGACGAAGCTGATGCCGCTATTGGAGGCGCGCAGCGGGCGGGTGGTAAGCGTGTCGAGCTTTGCATTTCGCGCGGTGTTCTGGGGGATCCCGCTTGAGGCGAAGCGCATCAAGGGGAAGGGGGGTGGGACAGGCTGGGGTGCGGGAGTTGGGGACTATTTCGTGCTTTGGAGATGGCTGCGGTACGCCGAGAGCAAGCTGGCCAATGTCGTGTATGCGCGGGAGCTGGCGAAGAGGCATCCGGACGTGGTAAGCGTGAGTGTCTGTCCGGGGTTTGTGGAGACGGAGATAATGTCGGGCATGCGGTTTTGCGATCGGTGGTTGACCAGGGCAATGGGGCTTTTTGCGGGTGGCGGCATGGCGAGCACGGAGGAGGGCGCGCTGAACCAGATTTGGGCTGCCACGGTCGACAAGGACGAGTTGACGAATGGTGCCGTCTACGATCCGGTCGGCGTGATGCTGACCGGGGCAGCCGCAGACCTGGCGCTGGGCGAGCGGTTGTGGGAGTGGACAGAGAAGGAAATTAGCAGCTGGTTATAGCGGTCGCGCACAGTTGGAACGAACATAGGTACGACCTTTTCGAGAAGAGAAGCCGAAACGTATAGATTAGACGTGAAAAGGGGTAACAATAATACGCTGCGAATCTAGGAACGAGAGAAGAACCCAACCCGAAGCCAAAGTTACGCCGTGCGGCTAAGGACAAGACCGATAACGTCTACTTCTTCTGTCCACCGAACCCCAGAACCCCCCCGGCGCTCTGAAAGCCGCTTTTCGCTGCACCAGCGGCCTGCTGCCCCGCCCCCGCAACCCCGCCGATAACAGCGTTTCCGCCGGTAGCTACGGGCCCGGCAGCCTCGGGGATGTATCCGCCCTTGTCGTCCTTGCCCATGCGCTCGCTGCGGTTGACACCTTCGCGGGATACAAGATCCCCGACCGGCTGCCCGAGTCCACCTTGTCCGACCTGTCCCGTGACAAGGTTGTTGACACCGTCCTGAAGCTTGTCGACCCCTTCGATGCCCGTCACCTTGGTCTTGTTGAGAGTATCTGGAAGGATGATCAGTCCTGTGCCTGGCCTCTAGCCATTCTATTCGGAGCGCTGATTTACCTCGAGTGGCATAGCTAGCCTTGTTATCTTTGGTAAAGTAGCGAAGGTAGAGGTCTTCCAACCAGGGCACCCATTTCTCGTACTGCTCATTATACTGCTTCTTCGTCCACTCCATACTGTCACGCTATAGTAGAATGAGCTAGATGCTGACGATCAGGTCGGTAAAAGAATGGTGCCGTTGTTTTGATGCAATGTCTGTTGCGGTGAGTATCTGCAGGAGCAATGCAATGCACTCTGCGTGGGGTCCATGAACTGCTCTTATTTCATTCTTTTTCGCCCAACGTCACAGGCCATCTCCTCAGGCCATTTCCAAGATTTCCTTTCAACTCGATTTCATCAGACATGGCCAGTCCTCTGGCTGTGGTTCGACAACTGCGATTTGGCACCTTCAGCAGCGAGTGCATACGTCATGTTCAACCCTCCATTTGGGGGTTCCTGTTTTTGGACGTCATGGGCCAGTTCCACCTATCAGGGCGACAGGACAGCCTCGCCACCGCGGGAAGCTGCCGAAGGGAATACTGTGCAGATGCATCGTCGGATGATACCGACAGTACATCCTGATACGCCAGATCGTGTGCGCTGGCTTGAGCCATAGACGGAGGAGCTGATGTTTGCAAGCGACTGATGTTGTGGAGATTTGCTGCTCTCGCGGTGCTCGGCTTGGGTCGACAAGTCCAGAGCGTCGGCCCGCTCTCCCTGCAGGGCGCAGCTCCATACAATTTCCACCGTGGCGGGCTCAGAAGTGCGACCCCTAGCGCAGGGGCCAAGTATGGGCTTCGAGTGCACCGCGAATCATGGCGCGACCTCAGCTGACACCGCGGGCTCAGAAAGACCACCTCTTTTGATAATCATTTCTTTGTATACATGATTCTATTATTCCATCTTTTGGCTTCTCCTTGAACGATACACTCTCGTCCCTTACGGCGCCTCTTCGACGGGTTGAATGACAATCTCGGCCGCGACCCACGAAGGCTGAGTTCCAGGTTACGGCGTCTGCGGCAATCAGCACGATGGCGCGACGCCAACACGTCACGCTGACGGTTGTCGTTGGGTTCTTGATCTTCCTCGCAGTCACGTACACACTTTCTGGCGGGCGGTCAAATATCCACTTCAGGGACAAAGAAACCAAGCTCGATCTTGGCCTCTCCGACAGCATTCTGACGGGCGGGTCCATCGCCCCGAAGCTGGAGAATGCGACAGCCAAGCGAGTTATCTTGTCTGCCCTAGAAAAGACACTCTGCTGACACTGGTTTCTGGTAGGGCTGAGCTTGGCCGGGCCTCCTGGAAGCTCTTCCACACCATGATGGCGAAGTTCCCCGATAAGCCGACCGATGACGACAGGCTGGCGCTGAAGACGTACATCCAACTTTTTGCCCGTCTCTACCCATGCGGAGACTGCGCGTCTCATTTTCAGAAGATAATCAAGAAGTACCCGCCACAGACAAGTAGTCGAAGCGCCGCCGCGGGGTGGGCTTGCGAGATGCACAACATTGTTAACAAGCGGCTCAAGAAGGAGATGTTCGATTGCAACAAGATCGGCGACTTCTACGACTGTGGCTGTGGCGACGAGGACAAGAAGAAGGGTGCCAAGGGCGAAGAAAAGGAGGAGAGGGCCGATGTCAGCATAGAAAAAGAGGAGGGACTAGTGAGAGGAGGCTAAAACGCCGGCTGGGCCTTGCTTCTTGAATGGCACCAAGCGCTGTTTTTGTCTCGTATGATTTGATGTTTGTTCGGCGTCTGGGGCAATGGGAAACGGAACCCGGTGGATCGGTGTGAATCGCGGGCATCTCCTTGATGGGCAGAAGAGCCGCCTCTGCGGGAGTCTTGAACCCACACCCCAGCTTGCCAGAAGGCAAGCGAATGTTAATTTCGATTACTCTGTATAGATTAGGGTAAAACTGCATACTCACGCTAATATAATCTGCTTTCCATTGTTCCCAATTTCCTACCCAGCGTTGAAGAATTGGCTGATAAGCCCATCCAATCCGATAACGGTCACGTGGCTGGCGTCAGCCGCCGCACGGCGCACGCGTGTGTCTGGAGCTGCCTGAGCTAGGGAATCTGGAAGCTCCAAGCTCACCTCGACGGCCTGAACGCCAACAACTGCGCATTCTTGCCCAACCATCCGCCATTTACCCTCCAAGACCCCCCATTACGAGCATAGAACCACCCGAATTAGTCCACTCTCGCAGAAACGCCATCATGGAGTTCGGCACGTCAGGCTCGCTGAACGAAGGTGAGCGACGCATCGCGACCCGCACCTCTGTTGCTTCGTTTGCGCTGACAATTGACGGTCGCAGATGGCATCCATGTTGATATGGATCGACTGAAGAAGGGCGAGGTCAAGTGAGTTGTTGGCTATACCAAACCTGATCAAGTCCACCTGCTGACCGCGATTCTAGCCTTGGTACCTCGATGTATGCCCCCCGCCCTCCACACTCCCTCTGATAGATCTGACTGGGATACAGCATGGCCGTGACGTTCAAAGATGGGGTTATTCTCGGTTAGCCACCCTTCGACCACATCCCTCCGTTCTCGCCCGTTCTATAGCTGACCGGCCGCTTTCTCCTCCCTAGGCGCCGACTCTCGCACAACGACTGGTGCGTTTATCGCGAACCGCGTAACCGACAAGCTCACCCGAGTACACGATACGATTTGGTGCTGCCGCTCCGGAAGCGCTGCAGACACACAAGCTGTTGCCGACATCGTACAGTACCAGCTTGGCCTCTTCGCCATGAGGAACGGCAAGCCTCCGACCACGCAGACCGCTGCGTCCATCTTCCAGGAAATCTGCTACTCCAACAAGGACCGGCTAAGGTGAGCGCCTTCTGCCCTCGTTAATCCTGGAGATAGCTAACGAAGGAGCAGTGCGGGTCTCATCATCGCAGGTTGGGATGAGCGTCACGGTGGCCAGGTGTACAGCATTCCTCTCGGCGGTTCCCTGCACAAGCAGCCGTACGCCATTGGCGGCTCGGGCTCGACATACATCTACGGTTTCTGCGATTCGAACTGGAAGGAGGGCATGGAGGAGGCTGAAGCCGTGGCTTTCGTCAAGGAGGCCCTCAAGGAAGCTATCAAGTGGGACGGTAGCTCTGGTGGTGTGATTCGCATGGTGGTCTTGACCGCTAAAGGGGCAGACAGGCATCTCTACCTGCCGGACAGCGATTACAAGATCCGACACGCGACTTGAGGAGCAGGAAGACAAACGGCGGGGCAGGGATCTGGGCTCACCAAGAGCGTGGATGTGTAACATCATAGGCAACTGCGTCTTGACCATAAATGCCAATATGGTTGAAACTAATGCTCTTTTCGGGTTCTCTGTACGGTGAGCCAAGGACTTCACCAAACGGTCGGGATCAGCGGGAAGATCCTTATGTGCGGTCAAACTGCGGTTATTATTTGCAGGTACGCCACTGAGAAACCGTTTGGGACTGAGAAGCCTCCATTAAAGTAGCAATGGGTAAGTTGTTCGTTAAGTTGACGATCAGGTCTTCGGCACATCGACCACCATCGTGCCTCAGGGAGGGAATGCTGCGTTTCAGGGGACAAGAGTTGACTGCTATCCTGGCAGTCAAGACTCTTTGGTGAGTGCATTCTAAGGTGTTGGTGACATCGGCTGGTCGCTGGCTGAAGATGGAAGTGGAGTTAGTTAAGCATGAGCGCAAGCTACAAACTGGACGACACTACTACGAGACGGAGGGTGAGAATGCTAGTGTTGCTTGACGTTGGATTCGTTTGCGATTTTGGAGCAGGTTCTATCTCACAGGGACCTGTCAGCTCAGAGAGCCCTCGAGTTGTGTGCGATCGCAGACGTGAGAGACGTACTTATCTCAACTTTATCTGCAAACCAGACGGTGGGCCCCTGCGTCACATCTGCATGCGACTAGGCGTGGAGTGCTACCTGCTCTTAGGTAACTCCTTTTCCGCACAGGGACACGCCTCTGATATCCTGCTGCGTGAGCGGGCTTGGAGGACGGGAGCGAGCATCCAATATCTGAGATCTGCGATCCGCTGCCCCTTATCAGCATCCACCTGAAACTGGGCACGAAAGAGTCTCGGCCCGTCGTTATCTTGAGTGCGTTCGACCTGTTTTCCTCCTTCCTCACATCAGTGGTTTCTAGTCCAAACCAAATCCTTCACTTGTTTGTCTCCCATCAGAGCGAACCAGACATCTCGCCCTATTGGCCGGTTTGGCTTCATCGTCATTTTCATCGTCATCCCGTTGAGCCCCCCGGCTTGGTAATCGCTTGGACCTGGCCCCCACCTCCAGAAGAAAGGTTGGGTGCCCCCGGTTCTATCATCTTCACACGTGGCCGAGATTCTGGGCCCCGCGCTCGACAGACACCATCAACATCGTGCAGCCGGCTGGGTTCCAAGCGCTTGTGCAGACGAAGCGGTCAACTTGCCCCGGTGACGGTATGATCGTCGCCTCTTTCGTATGTCTTGCCCATCCGCTCTGTTTACCGCCCGATAGACAGCCATGGAGCCAGACTTATAAACTTAAATCTTATACAGACTATTTAGGCTTCAATCCGACCCCATCCCCTCAACTGCAGCAAAGCTCTCGTTTCTGCCGCCTCCTGGTCATCAGCTGTCTATCGCTATGCGATAATCGTCCCGAATCGCCTCCGTTCGCCACCCACTGTTCTCACGGCTCAACACCGTGCAGAGGAAGTGTTTGAAACCGAACTAGCTACTATTCTTCCTCAACTTCAAGTCCAACTATTTTACCCACACTTTCCGTCATCCGGTGTTTTTGCTGAAGACTTCTGCCGCTCTTTCTAGCGTCACGCCACGAAGAGCAATTCGCTTATTCGCCCAAGGGATACTCACCGTCGCTTATCGCGCGTTGCGGGCACAGCATCCATCTCGCAGTCTGCTTTGCGCCCTTCGATGCCCAATCGTGGCGTGATCTACCCGGTCCTGTAACACAGGTAGGCAGCCTTCCTTTTCCCTCGGCCGCATGCTGGCGGTAATGACGGCCACTTGGCGAAGTCCTTGCGCCTGACTTCCTCGGACTTTGCTCGAACGTTTGCTGGATCACGGCCTGGCACAGACTTAAAGACTTTGCTGGCGCTTGAAGAAGCGTTTGGACGGTGCCAAAAGCAAAACGCCCGGAACTCTTGACAGCAGCCGATGTTGCGAGTCAAGACGACAACGTTGCGCTTTTTTTTTTTTTTTTTGGGACGGACCCGTCGCTCAAAGAGCCTACGAGGATAGTCCCTAAACCCAGGTGAAAGTATCGCCAGATCTTTCAGCATTCCAGACTGCCAGTTCGCAGTCCAACAAACAACAGGTGGATGGCAGCGGCCCAGCGGCCAACATTACGTGCGGTGGTGGGGTTCATGGGCTGTTGCGCGCACAGTGTCCCAACCCCACCGCCCATCCCACGACGTAACTGTGTCTCACAATCACGCCTGCGGTTTGCACCATTCACCTGGTGAACAAGGCAATAGACCGCCATTCTCACGATACATCTCGCTGCTGTTGATTATTTGAAACGTCGGGGTGTATCTACGACTGAGCTGTGTTTCCCGCATTTTTCTCGCTTGCTTGTTGAATGCTCCAAAATTTTGCCTACCTAGCTAGAAACACCCTTGCTGACATTCCGCTATCTCCCACACAGCCACTTTCGACCCGATTGTCTTAGCCTTGGGGCTGCGTTCTTCCACTGATAACGTCGCGTTCTTGGCAACCGCATCACCTCACTCTCCAACAACAATGCCATCATGGCTACTCTGATCGGTGACGTCTTTGCCGACACCGCGCGCTTCCATTCCATGATCGCCGGCCCACCGGCGCAGCATCCTCACGAACCCCACTACAAGAAGCGATCGGGGAGTCTGTCGCGCGATCGGGAGGCGCCTCCACATCAGACGCGGGCGCCTAGCCCGAGCCCCGAGGCGCAAGACGCGGCCTCGCCGGTTCACCGCCGAGGGAATCGCCGGGCTCAAGAGGAAGCCGCGTCCGAATCCGTGCCGAGCGCGGGCGAATCACTGCAAAAGCGCGACGCGATAGCCACCACGGCCGGCGGGGCGTCGCGCTTTCCGTCTCCGCCACCGTCCTCCTCCCCCTCCACCGCTTCCTCGGGTAGCTCGCAGCCCCAGCATGCGATACCGGGATACATGGTACCTACATCAGACCACCCAACTCCGGAATCGGCAGCCACTTCATTATCCAGCGCCTCCTCAAACAGCACCGCCGTGACCGTCGTCGCCGCGCCTACGAGATCGATGCCGTCCCCCGACTCCGACTCTGGGCCGAGATGGGGAGATACCACCACCTCCGCCACTGCGCCGGCAGCCGGGCTCCTCGAGAGACCTAGCTCCCCGCCGCAGAATCAGACTACGATCCGTGTCCGAGACCTCGCTCACATTCAAAGTCTCGCTAAGGCCGACTTGTTAACCGCGACTGGTCCAGGAATTCTCAACGACCCGCCCCTACAGCAGATGAAATACGAGATCAGCGCCATGCCCATCGGCGACATTATCGAGATGGTCGCCGCGCTCCTCACCAAGATCACAACTACAAATGACCTACAGCACGACGCGCTGAATCGGAACGCCAACCACGTAAAACAAGCGCAAGCTCAGGCGAGGAGCGAAGAAGCGGGGACGGAGGGTAATATGAGCCCACTTAGCAGCAGTGTGCTGGCGTTCCACGGGAAGAATGTGCCAGCTATCACGATTCTCAGCTACCTCAGCCGCATTCACAAGTACTGCCCAACCACATACGAGGTATTCTTGAGCTTGCTGGTATATTTTGACCGTATGACGGAGCGCGTCAATGATATGGTTATGAAGAGCGAGGAGACGCGGCGGCTACAGTCGATCGCCCAGGCGCAGCAAGCGCAGGCCACGACGGGACCACCCGCCGCCTTGGCACCGGAGACTGACACTGCCATGCGTGATGATGACGAGACGGACTCCGACTTGGCCGACGACGACGATAAGGGTGAGGGCAGAACTGCCTCTGCAACGGATGGCGCCGTTCCCGGTGCGAACGCGCTAGCTTCGCAAGCGACGTATTTTGTGGTGGACAGCTTCAATATTCACCGCCTTATTATTGCTGGTGTGACGTGTGCGAGCAAGTTCTTCAGTGACGTCTTCTATACCAACTCAAGATACGCCAAGGTCAGTCTATCTCTTCCACTCTCTTATCTGTCTCTGAAACTTACTGACGAGTGTCTATCCCTGCAGGTTGGCGGCCTTCCGCTCGCAGAACTCAACCACCTCGAGCTCCAGTTTCTCCTCCTCAACGATTTCCGCCTCGCCGTGCCAGTCGAAGATCTCGAAGCCTATGCGACAATGCTCGTCGAGTTTTACGCCAGGGAAGTGGTAGCTCAGAGGTCGAGGCCGGTTGTTGGTACGGAGTGAGCCACGAGGAGATGTTGGGACAATTTTGATGCCGAAGTCAGGATCAGCCCCCGAAGTGGGAAATCCAAAGGAATAGGGGAGGCATTTTGGTGACCAACTCTCCATGGGGTTGTAATGTGGAGAGGGAGGGCATACTGTGTGAGCTAGGGCTGGTCATGAGAAGGGGGCAGTAACATCTTAGACGGTGTCCCATCGCACCAAGGGTAAACGTGTTGCAGCAGACATGGCAGCAGGGCAGCAGAGCAGCATGCCATGTAGGCGCGCGGTTGGGGTGGGGACGAAGGGCAGGTGACCACACATATCAAGACACCTGCAAGTATGAGGCGGAGTGACGCAGCTGGGGCTGGTAATGTCAAGCATTTATGGGGATGAAACGGCGGTGCACGGCGGCGAGAAGAGGGAGGCAAGGGGCGTTTCGTTGTTCGTCTGGGGAGTTGGAACGGGATGAATAGAGGTTCTGATGAGAAACCCGACTTGCTTAGGCTCCCTTCATAACGGGTTTCTGCTGTGGATTTTGTTTACGTATTTCATGATACCCGGAATAGATAAATCGGGCCACGGATACCAAGCAAGATCATGAGGCGATGTGATTCTGCTGTTGCATTTGTAGCATGTCTACTAATTGTTTACCTTCCCAACAAACCTAATACCTCCCCCCTTCCTCCTCATGAAACTTCTGCCACATCCTTATGAAGTGCTCGGGCCTTACCCTATCTAAATATCCCTGCTCAACCAGCGTGTCAAGCGACTGCTTAGCCCACTTAACCGCATTCTCCTTATCCCTCAACACAAAGTATATCCGCGCCATATTCTCATACTGCTCTGCATACACCGGGAAGAGCTCCTCGGTGGGAAGCAGGTTGATCACTTGGCGCGTGAGCCGCAACGCCTGGTATGGCTTGCCGGCTTGGAAGGCGGTGATGGCTTGGTCGCGGAGGTCGTCGATCTTGGCGCGGCGGGCGTCGGAGGCGGCGCGTTCGGAGGCGGGTGCGGTGCAAAGGTCGCAGGTGCAGTCGAAGGACCAGAGTTTGAGGGATTTGGTGCGCTCGGGGGTGGTTTTGCCTAGGGTGATGTCTAAGGGGTGTTAGTATATCTCTGCCTATACTTAGAGGGGGTGGTGCATGGGGGAGGGAGGACGGACAGCTAATGGTGATTTCCTCGCCGGGCTGGATGTCACGAGCGGCAGCGACGACGACGACTTGGAGGCTGTTGAGGCCGAAGCGGTTGTATGCGCTGGACAGTGGATCAGTCATGGTCCGGACATGGCTGATAGGAAGGGAAGGAGGAGCTACTTTGGCTTGCAGGCGTGGTTGATCCGCTAAGATGGATGATGTGAGTCGATGTTCAGCTTGGCCCTGAAGGTGGGGCTGTCAACTCACCGATACCAGCGGATATAGGGCCATATGCTGGCCTCCACCGAGCATGGTGTGGAAGCCATTCGTCCGCAGGACGTTCTCAATGGGATCCTGTGCCAACCCGTTGCTCTGACCCAACGTGAGCACGCTGTCAGGATCTTCGAGCCAGTCCACGGCAGCGTGAAGCAGCCGGTACCCTTTTTTCGCGGGTACCTCGGCGGCAAAGCCCATGTCGATGAGGAGCACCGAGTAGTCCATCATGATGGGCTCATAGCGCTTGATGAGACGCGTTGCTACGACACCTTTCCCCTTGCCCGGTATGTCGACGATCTTGTAGGGCACATTCTGATTCGACCTTAGGTTCAAGTACTCGTCCACGATGCTGACGCTGTCTGCGGCAATCTCAGGCCTGGTTAGGAGGCTTATT
>JAXQJB010000086.1:0-12081 GCA_037042205.1 Schizothecium sp. R5324 | reverse complement strand
GCGACAGGCCGCCCTGGGATCCCTGTCGCCCGCAGTGCGCCTACCCCCAGCCCTGACAGCTCCGTCGATCACCTCGGTGGTCAGCCGGTCACTCCTTCAAGTAGCTTCCCGTCCCCGCCATTCTTCCATCTCACCTTCACATTGTGCTCCCTTCGCGTACTATATCAACTCTTCCTTTGGAATGCTGGTTCCAGAGACGCCAATTGATTGGATTGCAGTGCAGCTGCCCCCTCACGCTTGTTGGTGTGTTGCGTCAACCTCATCAGCTCCTTGAAGCCTCACCAGATCTCCCGCTCGCCTAGTCCTCTCTTGCCGGGCCCCTTAGATTGAACGTTCGTCACAATGGGGGGCGAAACTCCTACGCAAAGCAAGCCGCGGAGCGAGTATCCCGTCCTCGCGCCCAAGCCCGTCGGCCAGCTCATCTCGGGCATATACAGGGACCGCATCAGCCAGTTCTACGCCCGGGGGCAATGGGAGAAGAACAACCTCTTGGCTATGATGGACGAAGGCGTAGCCTCGGGCGAGCCACACGTTCAACTTGCCGTCTGGGACGCTCCTGACCAGACCCGACCCACGTTCGAAGACGCTGTCTCCCATGAGTTCAAGAAGACAAAAGTCGGCGAGTGGTTCGGTCCATCTTGGTCGACGCATTGGTTCAAGGTCACCCTGAAGGTGCCTGGCGATCTTCTTGACAAGCGGCTCCTCGAGCTTCACTGGGACGCCAATAACGAGGGTATGGTCTGGACTGATGATGGCAAGCCGCTGCAAGGCCTCACTGGTGGAGGTGAGCGCGTCGAGTGGGTGCTCCCAAATTCTTTCCGTGATGGGAAAGAGCATATCATCTACGTCGAGATGGCATGCAATGGCATGTTTGGCAACGCGCCTGGCGGAGATCTCATTCAGCCTCCCGATCCGAACAAGTTCTTCCGGCTGGACCGGGCCGAAATTGTCGCGGTCAACCCCGACGCTCGCCAGCTATGGATCGACATCTGGATCATTGGGGATGCCGCGAGGGAGTTCCCCGCCGACTCTTGGGAGCAGCATAAGGCGCTGAAGACCTGCAATGAGATCATCGAGGCCTTTGAGCTTGGCAGCAAGGAGTCCCTCAAAAAATGCAGGAAGATCGCCCAGCAGTACATTGGTCCCAATGTGGATTCAGCCAAGGTTTACGACAGTGGTAAGGAGGCCGTCGTCACCGGAATTGGCCACTGCCATATCGACAGTTGCTGGCTCTGGCCTTTCGCAGAGACCAAGCGCAAGTCTGCGAGATCTTGGTCCAACCAATGCAACCTAATGGAGCGCTACCCGGAGCTCAACTTCGCATGCTCACAAGCCCAGCAATACAAGTGGTTGAAGGAGCTTTACCCCTACGTCTTCGAGCTGGTCAAAACAAAGGTTGCCGAAGGCCGCTTCCACCCCATTGGCGGTAGTTGGGTTGAGCACGACACCAATATGCCGAGCGGAGAGTCCCTGGTTCGTCAGTTTCTGTACGGGCAGCGTTTCTTTGAAAGCAACTTTGGCAAGCGGTGCCAGACTTTCTGGCTGCCTGACACGTTTGGGTACTCCTCCCAGCTTCCCCAGCTCTGCCGGCTCGCGGGCATGAACCGCTTCCTTACCCAAAAGCTAAGCTGGAACAATATCAACAAATTCCCACACACAACATTTAACTGGGTTGCTCTCGATGGAAGCCAAGTGATATGCCACATGCCTCCATCAGAGACGTACACAGCTGAGGCTCACTTCGGCGATGTCAAACGAAGCATGTCGCAACACAAATCACTGGACCAGGATGCCACGTCCCTGCTGGTGTTTGGCAAGGGTGATGGCGGCGGCGGTCCTACTTGGCAGCATATTGAAAAGCTTCGCCGCTGCCGTGGCATCAGTGATACCGTTGGCCTCCTGCCTCGGATCCACCTGGGCAACTCGGTTGACGATTTCTTTGACAGGCTTGAGCTCAAGGCTGATACTTTTGTAACATGGTATGGAGAGCTCTATTTCGAGCTTCATCGTGGAACGTACACAACGCAGGCAAACAACAAGCGCAACAACCGAAAGTCGGAGTTGGTGCTTCGGGACCTCGAGCTGCTGGCGACGATTGCTTCGATCAAGAACAAGTCGTACAAATATCCGAAGAAGGACTTTGATGACATGTGGGAATCGGTGCTTCTTTGTCAGTTCCACGATTGCCTTCCTGGAAGCTCGATCAGGATGGCATATGACGAATCAGATGAGGTAAGTTTCTGGAATCTTTTGCTGCAGGGAGATATGTGCTGACTCTTTGCTCAGTTCTATGCCAAGCTCTTCAAGACTGCCGGGGCCATCCTCAAGGATATCTCGAAGGTCTTGGGTGTGGCTAGGGTCCAGACCTCTACTGTTGCTGACGGTGTCGCCCTAAACACGCTGCCATGGCACCGCAAGGGTCTTATTGATATTTCAGAGACGGAGGCTGCCGTGGCTTGTGGGCACGGGCCGTTCCTGAAACTGCGAAAGTTCAAAACTTCAGAAGAGAAACCAGAGGTCACGCTCAAGAAGCTCGCAGACGGCGTCTTTGTCTTAGAGAACAACCAGCTCAAGGTCCACGTCAAGGATGGCCTTGTTACCTCACTCTACGACAAGTCCGCTGAGAGAGAGGTTATCCCCAAGGGGAAGAAGGCTAATCAGTATGTCATTTTTGACGACAAGCCCTTGTACTGGCAAGCCTGGGACGTCGAAGTCTACCACCTCGACACCCGCAAGGAGCTTCCGGCCGGTAAGACAAAGGTGCACGAGGAGAAGAATCACCGTGTGAGTGTTGTTACCGAGACCAAGATTAGTGATAAGAGCCACATCGAGACGGTCATCAGCCTCTCCGCCGCGGTGGATGGCGAGCAGTCGTACGTTGAAGTGGAGAGCAAGGTTGTCTGGAACGAGACGATGAAGTTCCTGAAGGTCGAATTTCCCGTCGATGTGCGCAGCACTGAGGCAAGTTACGAGACCCAGTTCGGTGTCGTCAAGCGACCCACGCACTTCAACACCAGCTGGGACATGGCCAAGTTTGAGGTCTGCGTTCACAAATTTGCAGACCTCTCGGAGAATGGCTATGGCGTATCTATCCTGAACGATAGCAAGTACGGTTTTGCCACCACCGGCTCGCTGATGCGCCTGTCGTTGCTGCGTAGCCCCAAGGCACCTGACGCCACTGCCGATATGGGCACTCATTGCATCCGATGGGCTATCCTGCCACACCGGGGATCGCTCGGCCACACGACGGTGCGCAAGGCTTTCGAGTTCAACAGTCCCCTAAAGCTTGTGTCTCCCACATCTAGCGCGGCTAGGGCGGCTCTTCTGGACACCCCTCCCGTCCAGCTGACGTCGGACTCCAGCACGTCGCTTGTCCTCGACACGGTAAAGCGCGGCGAGGACGATGAGGATGTCTCACGCGGTGAGCTCCCCAAGAAGAAGGGTCAAAGCGTTGTTCTACGCATCTATGACAGCTTGGGTGGTCGGGCTCGTGGCACTGTTGCTACAACGTGGGATATCAAGAAAGTTAGCAAGACAAACTTGCTGGAGGATGAGCTCGAGGAGGTGCCGTTCGGGGACGGCAAGTTCGCAATCGATCTCAGGCCTTTTGAGGTCGCGACGTACAAGCTGCAACTGGCGTAATTGGCATCGAGTCTATGGCTTGGCAAGTTTGACTAGTGCTGGATTTCCTGATGTTCGCATAACGGATAGAACTTACTTACTGCATGTTCAACAACTAAGGTCAGTGTATGATTAAGTCATATTGAGTGCTTACCACTCCCTGTTTATGAATGCTATGCTTGGATTTCCAAATGAAGGAGTCTACCTGACGGTCGTTCGGTTGGCAACCAGCGATATCTATACCACCACTTGCGCCATGCGCTGTGTTCATCAGCCACTCTACCTCTTTTTCTTGCGAGCCGCTCTCTCCTTCTCGTACAGGTTGGCCGCATGCCCCTCCTCGCCCTGGATCTCTGCTACCAACCGCTTGTACTTCTTCTCGTACGCCGCATCCTTCTCCTTCTTGACGCGCAGGTTCTCCCGAGCCATGAAGGAAGCGTCCTTGCGTAGCTCGCGCATAGCACCCTTGCGTTCGCGCTTGTGTTCGGCGCGCAACTTGGCCAGCTCTGCCCTTTCGCGATCTGGGTCGTAGTGCTTGGTGGGGTCGAAGCTGTTCTCAAACTTCGGCACGACGGTCCGGATGGCAAGTGGCTTGTGATGGTGTAGTTCAAGAGGACGTCGCTCAAGGCGTGCAAGTTGAAGAAGGCCGGAGATGGATGCCTTCAACTCGCGGAGCTGGGCTGCAAGGGTCGGAGGGAGGTGGTTGGTGTTTGCCTTGGAGGTCAAGTGCTCGACGACGTTGAGTGCGGGTTGGAAAGTCTCGTAGAAGGCAGCGGTGTGGTTGTGCCATGTCTCGGCTGCGGCCTTGAGGATAGAAGCGGCGGTGCTTACGATTGCAATTTTCTGTGCGGTCGCGTCGTCGGACTCGGGAAGTGGAAGGCGTCTTGTTTGACAGTCGGCGCAGTTGAGTTTGCGGATAGGCGTTCGGACCGCACCCTTGATTCGGATGCCCGATACAGGCTCGTGCATGGGGAACAGGCCGAGCTTGTTGCGTGGTGCCTCTGGGCTAAGAGCGCATAGTGTATTGAGGCAGAAGTTGATCAACTCTGGCACATAGCGCTTGGATAACTGCTGGTATTGCAGTGTAAGTATCGAGATGTATGCACCGGTAGCATAGTCGGCCAGGTTCTGTGGTATCCTTTGACCTAGGAAGCGGCCCATGGAGAGCATGGCGGGAGTGACCACTTGGTGGAAGTGATCCGACGTCGGAAACGTTGTGCCAATGCCTGTGAGGATGATCAAGTCGCCCACTGTTAGAGCCAGAGGCCGCTCCTCCTCCATCTCCTTGAGGCATGCCCTGTACCCCTTGGCAACCTCGATGGGGAAAGTCTTGGCCAGAGAATGAGTATGGCGGATCAAACCTTCAAGCGTGGGAAACCAGTGTGGTTCAAAGTTGTCGCCAAGGAACTGGATGTGGCGAACCAGAGCCTGAGAGAAACTGCCCAGCTTTTCTTTGTTGCCGCTCAGGAGCTTGGGCTGGTACTGGGCCCTAATGCGCTGCACAGCGAGGGGAAGCTTGGTAACATCGATTCCCTGGAACGCTTGGACGAGTTCCTCATGCGTCTGGGGGCAGGGAAAAGTGTATGGCACACCATCTTTGTCCTTCCCCTCCCCGCCTCCACCGGACTTGACCGCATTTGCGCCTGTCAGAAACTCCTTGGTGAACTCGTCATCCTCGGCTTCAGAATCTATTTCGGAGCCCCCCTCGTCACTTTCGACCTCGCTGCCGTAGTCGTCGCTGTCAAGCTCCAGGTCGGATCCGCTGGCGACCAAATCGTCATCAATAAAAAAATCGTCCTCATCATCGAAGCCCAGCTCTGTTGCTGTGGGCCGTAACTTGATTCCTTTCCCGAGGCCAAACTCGTCGTCTTCCGCATTCTCAATCATGGCCAAGCGGGAGTGGTGAACGTTGGCCGCCCCCCGTCCTCTTTTCGTTTCACCGTCGTCCATTTCCTCGTCTTCATCCTCGAAAAACCCTCCGCGCATTCGCTTGAGCCGCTGCTCTTCGAGCTCTTTCAGTCTCTTCGCCTCTTCTTCAGCCAGCTCATGATCCGACTTCGTCGGCTCCGCGGGTTGCGCTCTCTTGTCCGTAGCGAGCTGTTTCACCCGAACATCGTACTCCTTGTCCACCGTAGCCCTCTCTACGCCTGCAATGAGAGCTGCGTCCTTGGACTCCTCAGCTTTCGTTTTCCTTTTTTGAAAGAGCAAGGCTTGAAGCTCCGGCAACTCCTTATCCAGCTCTGCTCTCAAATCGCCATCCTCCTCCTTGGCCGCTTGCCTTTCCTAGTGAAGTGTCAATACTGCACCACGCGAGCATCGAAGTATCAGCATGCAACTCACGTATTTGTGAAGCTTAGACTTCGCTATGATTTCATCATATATCTCCTTTTTCGTCTTTTTTCGCTCTGGTTGGCCATCCTCCTCCAAACCCTCTTCCTCCCCAGCCTGGTCCAACCGTAGTCGCTTCAGCCGTTTTCTTTCAGCATTCGAGCCGTCGGACTCGTCTCCCGATGGCAACTCCTCGTCGGCGAAATCGTCCCTGAGGGCCTCATCTTCATCAAAGGAAATCGCCTTGCCGCCGTGGGTGAGAAATCCTTCGCTCGGCTCGTCGTCATCGTCCTCCAGGTCAAACATGGATCCCTTCTTGAGGCCCCTCTGCTGCTCGCGCGTGAAACGCTCAATCATCTTGTCCTCCAGGGACATGGATGGATCGTTCTCTCCAAAGCGCCTGTCAACCAACCCGCCGACTTTGTTTCGCCGTTGCATCTCGAGGAGCAGTGTTTGACGGCGTCGTTCCTCGCCGACAGACTTGGACAAGCCAGGGCGGCCATTAATTCCCTTGAGTCGGTCGCCGCTGGTGGGCTTGCTTGTTGTGACATCGAACTTGGGGCCGCGTGCGCTGGTTTTGAACTGGAATGGATTGAACTGCTCCCGGATGCCCTCCAGAGCCTCGGATCGGTTGAGTCGCTTGTCGCTTGTCGCCTTTTGATCGAGCAGGTTCTTGCGCTTCTGCTTCTTGGACTGCTGCGGTCCAATAATCCCCTGGTCTTTGAGAGAGGCTTTGAGCCTTTTCAACTGAGATCCGGCCATGGTTGTCGACCACGCAGGCTCATTGAAGATGGAGGATTGCTGCTCCACGAAGCGAACGTGGGATGCGGCTCGTCGTCTCCTAATCCAGAATTTTTTGGGCTGGTTATCTTATCTCGCTGTGTATTGCCCCACATCCGTTGAGAAATTTTGGCGGTGTGTAGCGGCAGAACGTTTTTGGCGCCCCCTGGCACGAAGTCCGAAGCACCAACCAGCTCCATCCGCTGCCACTCAGAGAACTGTGAAGAGGTTCATCGTCACCGCATGGAACACCATCATTGCAGTGCGCTTCAACATCATGGGGTGGTTCGGCTCATTCATCCGGTCCAATCCGGTGATATTTGGAGCCATGGGGGCTAGCGCGGCGACTTTGGTCTTCGTCATGCGCTTTGTGCTGGAGCAATGGCGCGAAGATGCCGAGATCAAGCCTGTTCAGCCCAAGACGCAGTACATCACACAGGACACCGAGGACTCCCTCAAGGCCGAGACGCTCAGCACCCTCCTCGGGCACTACAACTACGCTATCAGGGAAACCTCGGCAAAAATTGTATGCGATCGGGCGGTCAACGATGATTCAACCATTGAGCTGCTCCTGTGGGGCATCACGCGCCCCGACTATGACGAGCGCATGAAGAACTTGCGCGCCCTCGCCGTCATTACAGATCCCCGTAAGAACTCGACTCTACCACACTATGTTTCCACGGCTGACAAATACGCAGAGAGTCTTCACGCCCTCCACACCTGGAAGGCGTATGCTGCCCTGGTGAGATCTCTGGAGCTCTCCCTGGACCCCGACCAGGAAAAGCTCGACGATGAAACCTGGGACGACTATCCGCTTCGTGACATGACGGAAAAGCTGTGTCTCATGTTTCTCTGCCAATTGATCGGCCGTTACGACGCAGAGAAGCTCATCAAGGCCAAATTCGTCGAGAAATGGCTTGCCAAGCAAAACTGGGGCAGCAGTGAGCAAGAGCGACATTTGAACTTCTTTCAGTACGTGGCGCAGAAGAACAACCGGATCAGCGAGATCATTACATGTATCCAGAAGTCGCCTGCTGGTAGGGAGGCATTGATCAAGGCTGGTCTGATGGCAAAAGCGTCTGCGCCTGACCCCGATGACGAGGATGAAGGCCGTATGATTGCTGACCGGTTCAACATTCTCATCTCCATGGACATGGGAGACTTAGACGGTCGCATTGTGGCTCGAACTATCACTACCGACTTCGATGAGCACCGGCGTAGGCAGTTGCACCGCGAAGCCATGGTGCTAAACGACGGAACCCATCCTGTTAATCACGAGGATATCATCCAGCGGAATCACGGATCGCCACCTTGAATCAGCCGGCTATTATCGTACGGACGTATGGGAAGCCAGCCACTTCTCCATCCATTCGTTTCTGTGTGCCATTGACCTCGCAGTGTCGTGTATGGAATAGGGCGAACGCGAGCCGCGAATGTCTTGGCCCAGAGAGAACGGCTATGTGTTTGGAGGCCCCGGGCTCTTCAACACAACCTTGGTGAAAGAGAACGCGGACCCGCCCTACGCGACGGCTAGACGGAACGCGCCTGGTGGGGCTTCCGACTCATCACAAGAAGGAATCCTTACCCATACTTTTGGGAAAGTTTGGACATGGAGCCTCGGTCCTTCCAGAGGTGTCATACTACCCATGACCAATTCGCCCAACAGAAGTCCCCGCCTGCTAGTGGAACAGCCTCGCTGTATGCTTATGTTCCCGTTCTCGGATCTGGAGACGTTAGCAGGTCCGCGCATCTTCCGCGGACAAAATATGAGATGAAGAGACGGCACGCGGCTCAAAGGGGGTTTAATGGATAGGCGATTAAGAACAAATACCCGGGTTTTACGAATGGGTAACAGGGGAACATGACTGAGCTCCACTAGACGGGAGAGAGCCAAGTTGGTGTAATTCTGGTTTAGAAAGCGGCAACGGCGGCAGTTGTACAGTCCACCAAGCCATAGTACGGGGAGGTTGACATGCGCAGCATGCTGTCACCAGTGCCCATTGTGCAAGGAGTATGTCTCGATCAAGGTATTGTTTACTTGCGATTCAGTGTGGCCTCTGGCGAAGCGGGCGTTTATCTGACAATAAACATACTGCCTCATTCGTCCATGATGCATGGCGCTTAACCCTAGCAGTGGTTCCTTGCTCGTGCCTTGCCTTAGCTCTGCGTCAGCGTTACAACGACCCTAAACCACAAATGGAGCCGTCGATTGGACAATGCCCCGAATGAGATCCAATCGCAACACGCTGATCGGGCAGCGAACGAAGTACCGTGATGCGTGCCGCCAAAGAGGTCTCAATAGACGTGATGCTATATAGAGCAAACCAGGGAAATATCCAGAGTGAGGAAGCGGGCACGATAGCGGAACGGTATATTCATCCCGCCATATGGAGACGAATCCAGCATCCCCGCATCGCCGGGGGCTGGCTGGAGCGAGCCACATGTTCGGCTCGATCGCCCGCCCACGTTGGGGGGCACAACATAGTAAAATTTGCTTGCGGTACTTCGTTCTTGTGGCGTCAGTCTGTGGAACTCAGACTAATAGCATATCATTATCAGCGAATGAGTGGCCGTCGCACCGCGACGGCGAATCCGTTTGCAGTGTTGGGCTTACCTGTCTCTGCGTTGTTACTACCTGTCATCGTTTGTTTTCTTTCCAATCTCGCGAGGCGCGGGGATGGAACGCGTGAGAGACAGAGCAGCGGCATGAGATTGGAAGAATGTATTTTGCCTTACCCACTCTCTTGCAGCGTCTGCTGGAGCGGTTCTGAGGCCCGACCAACAGAAGACGTTGAAAGAGAGCCGCCGGACTTCGCGCAGTCGCGCAGGCGGGAAACCCCAGACCAGACCAAACGCTTGACGGGGCTGCACGGAGTATTCAGTCTTGACCGCCGTCGATATGCTTGACGCCTGACGCAAAAGACAGCTCAGCCTGCATCACCCTTGTCGTGTTGATGGGGGCACTCGACGGAACAGACGGTGTCGCCTTTCGCTTCCGGGGTTTAATATTGTGCAGCTTGTCTGTCCCTGGGGTTCACACCCTTTTTTCCTCTCAACTTTGTTCATCGCAATCCGATTTTCGCTTTTTTCCTCGTCATCGTCCCCCCCTTCTCTCGTTGATAATTTGATTTGCAAGCCCGGCCCCGCCCTCACCTGCCTTCGCTCATTACCTCCCCCAGCCAACCGGGTACCGGCGAACGAGAAGCAACCAAAAAAGAAATTCGCAGAAGCACAGGCGGCCTGGCGGCGACGACGGGTGTTCCCCCTTGGTTGCATTAATCTTAAAGCCGTCGTTGTTTCTAGTGGCCGCAAATCGTTCCAGGAGGAACCAAGCAAAGCACCTGGGCAAGACAACGGAACGGAGCCACAAACCGGGGCCTGGCTGCTCAATTGTGCTTGGTTTTGGATCCCGTCGCGTGGTTCGGTCAAGAGGTGTCGACCAGAAACAGCGGCCAACCGAAGGTGTGGGTGCGCTGCGGCGGCGGGCGTGCGCGTGCGCTGGGAGCAGTCCCCAGCGGTGAGTGGTGTGTGGGGTTTTCGGATGCGGTGAGTGGTGTGGTGGGTGTCAACAAATAAAGCAAAAGTTGGCGTCGGGTGCCACAAACCTGGGCCTCTTTCGAGATGTCCTCCACCTCCACGTACACAACCACGACCAGACACACGCTGTCACGGCGCACTGGTCGACTGGGCGGCATCGTCACATCTTCTACACCAAATCTTAACTCGCTCTACTCGTCGCAGCAGTCGCATTCTTCGCGTCTGGCTCCCGGACCGCCCGGTCTGGCGCGCAAAGCCTCGTTCGCTGCGCTGACACAGTCTTCGCTCGCCTCGATCCCCGATGACACGGAAGCGTACGCCTTCAACTCGGTCCTGACCAACGATAAGATGCCGAACCCCTTGACACCGGGCCGCTTGGCTCCTGCCGACGACATTTCGATTGGCGACATGGTCGACGTCCCCGGCAATATGTCCGGTACCGTCCGTTTTGTGGGCTCCGTCGCCGGCCGCAAAGGCACCTTTGCCGGTGTCGAGCTGCATCGAGAGTTCGCTGCCCGCGGAAAGAACAGCGGTGATGTCGACGGGTAAGAATTGATGGGTCCTTGTGTCTCTGCTAGTGTTTTTTTGTTTCCAGTCTAACTTTGCCTTCTGCGAGCAGTGTGTTCTACTTCACTACCTCACAACCAGGCACGGGCATTTTCTTGCCCCTATCCAAGGCCACGAAACGAGGCGCCACTCCCGGCTCGGCGGGATTCTCACTCACACCCACCGGCCCTGTTGCGAACGGCGGCCTCAAGGTTGGAACACAAAACTCGACAAATTACACACCACCTACACCTACGCTGCCAAAATTCAGCCAGTCTGTCGGCCCCGGGCGAGCCCCCAGTCCCATCGGCAAGCGGTCGCGGACTTCGCTACCCCGGCCGGACTCACCCGTGAGGCGGCTGCAGATGACGCCTGCACCACGGCCTTCCATCGCCACGCCCGGCCCAAAGGCGCAAACAAGGTTCGGCAGCCCCACGTCAAATAAGTTTGCCCAAAGCGTGCGTGGTACCGCTGGAGACCCGAGCAAGA
This sequence comes from Schizothecium sp. R5324, assembly GCA_037042205.1. Taxonomy (NCBI): domain Eukaryota; kingdom Fungi; phylum Ascomycota; class Sordariomycetes; order Sordariales; family Schizotheciaceae; genus Schizothecium; species Schizothecium sp. R5324. The sequence continues at coordinate 780 of JAXQJB010000086.1, read as the reverse complement.
AGATACCAGCGCATGCGCGGAGCGCTAGTATCGGTCAGCGCAGCGCCTCCGCCCTCGGAAACTCGTCCTCGTCTGGCCAGAACTTTACCGACGACGAGTTGACACCCGTGCAGAGGAATAAAACGACAACGACAGTCAATGGGAGCATCAACTCACTGTCCTCGTTCGGTCTCAAAGTGCGACCAGCCTCGAGAGCCGCTTCCCGAACCGGCTCAAGAGCTGGTAATCGTGTTGATGACGAAGAAGTGGAGAGACTCAGGGCGCAGCTGGAGGATCGCAACCGGCAGCTCAGAGAGCAGGCATCCACGCTCGCTGAGATGGAGAGTTCCTTGACAGAGCTCCAGGGGTTGATTGAGAATTCGGACGGGCCGCCAAACTTAGCACCGCAACGTCGCGGCAGCATAGAGGATAAAGATACAGCGCAGCTTCGAGCGTTACTCAGGGAGAAAAACGAGAAGATTGCGATGTTGACGGCTGAGTTTGACGCCCATCGTGCCGACTTCAGGAGTACCATTGATACCCTAGAGATGGCGAGCACCGAGACAGAGCGCGTTTACGAAAAGAAGATTGAGGAGCTTATGCAGGAAATTCAAGATCTCCAAGAGAGAACGGCAGATGTCGATACTGTCGCGACGCAGCTCAAACAATTGGAAGAGCTTGTGCAGGAGCTTGAGGAAGGCCTCGAAGATGCAAGGCGAGGCGAGGCTGAGGCCCGCGGCGAGGTGGAATTCTTGCGTGGGCATGCACTTCATAATCAAGAAGATGATCCCAATCGTCATT
>JAXQJB010000085.1:0-12263 GCA_037042205.1 Schizothecium sp. R5324 | reverse complement strand
TTTTCCTATTGAAGGAGCAACCTTCACCTTTGCTCCTTCCCACTCCACCAAACGGCCTCCTATATGCAGTGTGCAGGGTGTGTCCAGTATTGGGCCAATACAAAAATGACGAAGAGGTAAATCGCGTGGGAGAAAGGGGTGGTGAGCTTTGTAGGAAAGGAGATGACAACACAGCTTGCCGAACTGCCAGACCGGGATGTCGAGCCGCCCTTGCAGAGCCACAGCCTCCGATGAGACTTGAGGTCGATGATAGACACCAAAAACACTGTGCCGTAGTCGTCGTGGTAAACCCCCTGCAACCGATAGGTTGCTATGAGTGGTATCGTTTCCCATACTGGTATGCACTTGCAGCAGGTGGGATGTCCTGGATTACCCGAAGCAGCAAACCCGGTTGACTTCGATTGGCTAAGAGAGGAATTGCCTCACCAGCTGCAGCGCAGCAAACGGGTCGTCATTGAGGCCCTCATTCCCCATGATTGTTCCCATCCCCGGTTGGCTGCATGTGGCGTGCACGCGGCGACTGGAAACTTAAATCGCTGCTCTCTGGCGTGGGACCATAGAACTTCCGGTGGGCATCTTCCGATGGTCGTGATATCTTGATGGAGCCCGTTGCGCTTGTCACCTGAGATATTGCATAGAGGGAAGGTCAACGGGGCCCTGAAACTGCCATTATTGGCCATGATGACAGATGAACAACGAAGTTCAGACAGCTACCCGCTCTCGCATTTTGGGGTGGCATCGCTGATGAGGTGTAGGGGGGCAGTTGCCATTTTTCCAACCGACATGCGGCACGCTCTGAGAAATTCGAAGGTGAGGTTGACTCGGCTTACGAGACGTTGCTAACACGAAGCTCTTCGATCCGTCAATTCATGTCAATTGCCCCCCTGAGTGGCGGCCTGAGGTAGTTCGACTTCTACTACCCGGAAGACGGCGCGGGCCTTCCGAAGACACCGATGGGTTGCTAAGGGGCGAGTGAGACATTTGGTGACGCCCAACACCAGATTGGATCTGGTTGCCTTTTTTGCCCCAGATTCGAGACGCAGATTGGGGGGCCAACAGCTGCAGTTCGCCAGCGATATCGGGATGTACTCCCACCAGTAAAGTTAGTTACTCTCAGGCAGAATTGGCAGCTAGCCATTGAAAACGCAGCAAATACGGCGCCGTCGAATCGAACCGCGGTTTCCCACGTGCTTGGGAGAGCCCAGTGTGGTCGAGGTTTTGAGGCCCGACAAGCAGCGAATAGGAGCATGACACAACTCAGCGTTGTATGATCCGACACGGGGCAGGCTTGCATCAACGGCGAACACTCGACTCCCCATCAACGGAGAGGGGCTCGCTTGCGTCAAAATACAAACGGCCCTTGTGCTTCATGGGCTTCGTGCGCAGTCCCAACTGGGTTGATGGGGGCGAACCTGGCCAGTTTAGGTGCGGGAGACGAACTTTGTCCCCAGACTAACGCCTGCAAAACTTGAGATCTGACGTGCTGAAACTCTGTGTAAGGACATTGGAGCACCAAGGCCTGAGTAAGCGGCACTGCTCGGGGACTGGGTGGACGGCCGGTGCGGTGGACTCAGCTCTGGCAGACAGGTGATGCGGTGGTGGCTGGAGTGGCTTGACGATGCGCTGGTGAAGTGCTCATCGAGTCAGGTCTTCTCGATGCATTTCGACATGTGTCGCCAGGACAAGTGCGTTCCCCACGATTTGGTTGGAACCAATGATCTATTGGGAAAGCGAGCAGCCTCGGTTTTCGATGCTTGGCTAGGAAGCCGGATCCAAGTCTACCTGGGGGTGCAGTTGGGCATCTTTCAGGCGTTTCCATATCGCTGGGAGGAGTGCCACGTACGACCATCAAGTCTCCGGCCGCTAACTAATGCCCTGCGTTCTGTTGGAATATGGGGCCAGAGCTGTCTGGGAATAGCAACCTCTGCTCACTGGCCACACTTCTGGCCGGGAAGGAGAGCCGTGTACAGCTTTGAGATTGAGGAAAATAGTTACGGCGGCAGGTCCGGCAATTGCTGCCGCTCCCCGTCGTTACTGTCGTGCGAAGCTGGGAGAATTTCGGCACAAGTGCGTTTGCGTCACAACCGAGAGCGAAGACGCGCGTGAATGCTGGCAATGATTGAACCGAGTCATCGTCGTCGTCATAACGGGAGGCAGGGCGACAGAAGAAGCAGCAGACGGAGACTTGAGCGAGCTTGAGACCGCCGCACAGTTTGCCCAACCCGGGCGGACCAGAGGTCTCAATCCGTCGCGCGCCGCGGCGTTATCCTGCATCAAAACGCTTCGTCTCGCCGTGGCGGCTGCAAAGAGCATCAGACGGTGCCGAACTGGGACCGTTCCATGTGTCTGATCTTGTCCTTTGCTGGGACAAACCAGAATCCGGTCCGTCTGAAGCACCACATTCCGTCTTGGGGAACAGCGACACAGAATGTGGAAGGAGTCGAGAAGAATTTTTTTCACCTGGACGATTCAGATGGAATCGCGGACGCCGAGGGTGTGAAGCGTCATGGACGTCAGCGGCTTCTGGCGGGCTCCGAGGCAAGTTCTAGCGCTGTTGCAACAGCCCACCACCACCAAAAGAGCGAGAAGAGTGGGATGTTGGGTTGCTCCAGTGGGCTCACCCGCCATGAATTCCGCGGTCGCGGGTGCTGGCGGAAGTGCTGCCCACAGCCCCCACGCGGTTTCGTTGCCGCGGCATGGAGGATGGTGACTTTGCGAAATTTTTTGAGCGTTTTCGTCTTTCCTGATCGGTCGAGGCTGTGCGAAACAGCGACGTCGTCAACCAGTCGAAGCGAGGCGTTATTCTTCCAGCCAGTCGTGACTGCCGTCTCGACACTTGGAGGGTCCGACACCACCAGTCAGAGCGCCCTAAAAGGACGAGGGAAAAACCGCACCTCGAACGCTGCGGGCCTGAGGTTCTGGATGCCGGCCAGTCACCAGTCGTCTTGATCGGCGCCCCACCCTCTCCCAAAGCGCAGGCGGGTCTGGTGGCTGCGGGAGTGTGTGGCCTTGGCGGAAGGTGTGTCCAGGATCACAGCAGACGACGCCGAATCCGATGGCGCGGGGTTCTATACTTGTGACTTCGATACGTACATGGATGCACTGCCATGGAGGTACTTCGTACCCTTCTTCGCCGTCTTCCTCCACGTTACACGGCCTAACACACAGGATACCCAGTCCCAAGCGGGATCCATATATCGCATGCTTTCCTGGCTTGCGCCGAAGCTGCCAGCTCCATCTCGTCCACTTGGCTCTCGCCTTGCATATGCTTCCTGACCTGTCAGTCAGTTAGACATCAACCTTACTTTGCAGACTGAAGACAGCAGCAGCGCACAGAAGCGCAGAACGCACGCTCAACGCACAACCGTTCAGTCGGACTCCCAACCTCCCACTTCATCCCACCTGTTCACCCAAACCCTGGCACGTCGCTGTCGTCGAAACGCACAACGCCAGCAAGCTAGCTCCCGCGTTTAATGCCCGACCCAACCTGACCGTGTGTGTCCATCGCTATCCTGATCCCTGTCTGGCCTCGAGACCGTGGCCGGCACCTGTTCTGCAGTTCTGCACATTGGCAGCCCCAGCGGCCATCAGCCAGCGCTGTCGTCGTCCCGAGCTCCCAGTCGCCAATCCGTGGACGCAACCCAGCGTCAAGTGCCACCCAACCCGCCGTTGCGACGACCCTCCTACTCCGTGCCATCCCGGGCCGTCGCTATAAGAGAATCCAGCATCCCCCGTCCGGCCTCGATCGGGCCCCCCTCCACACACACCAAAGCTCAGACCAAACTCCCTCCTCCGACTACCTTTCAAGACTACCCAGTCTTTCCAGCCCACCATGCCTCGCTCTCCGAGAAGACAGCCGTCAAGTCAAACCTCCTCGAGTCGAGACTCCCGCAGCGAGAGGAGTAACGACTCTACTTTTTCACATTCGACCGCCCCTACCTCCATCTACACATCAACAAACCCCTCAGAGCTTAAAGAGTCCCAGTCGGAGACCAGCAGCCACGCCTACACCGAATCCTCCAAATATCAGCGCGCCTACGCCTACCACGATGATGCCGATCTCGACTCCTCGCTTTACCCACGTTCGTCCGTTGAATCATGCGCCTCGACGACAGTGTCGGACCACGATCTTGACGCTATGGACGTCGATGAGAGCCCAATGGATGACGAGTCGCATTGCATCCCTCCGTTGCCGGTATACCGCCGGGAGATCATCGAGTCGAACGTTCGCGCATCCTCGCCACAGGATTTCGCCAAGTTCTTCCCTTCGCTGAACCGCTTCACGATCCGACACGACGAGTTCACTCCTGACGGTAATATGAACTTGCGAGTTGACACGGTCTTGACGGGAAGGAGAAGGACGGCGATCCAACTCTTCCATTTGCGCATGTACGACTTGGCGAAGCGCGAGTTCTCCATGCGCCGCTACTGCCGGGACTCCGGGCGTGAAGTGTGCAACTCGAAGCGAAAGTACACCGAACCTTCGGCAGCAAAGCCCAAGAGTAGTGATGACGAGCGCCCGACGTTGAAGCGGTCTATGTCGTCCGCTATCAAGACGCTGAGCGGACGCCCGATTTTGCGCCGCGCGAAGTCAACCGCCGCAGCCCGCCCCAACACAGGATACTCGACCAGCGACGGCGACGACGAGTTGTTCAACGACCGGAGCAATCTATCGGCTCTCTCGCTGGACACCCGTGGTGGCAAGTCCAAGGTCCAGAGGCCGCTGCCGACCAACACCATCAAACTCGAGTTCAGCAACTACGCACGGGTCGACGTCCATCGTCGGGGCGGCAAGAATAACAAGCGCTACGAGTTTGAGTGGTGGGGCCACCGCTACAACTGGAAGCGGTCCGTCGACAAGCAGTTAGGCCTCGTGTCGTTCCACCTCATCCGAGACGGGAATACCAGCGCGCCGGTCGCGCACATCACCCCTGAGACGAGATCCCCCAGCCAGGTCCTCGCCGATGAAAGCGCCGGCGGATGGGTGCCGCCCTGCTTCATGTGGATCGCCGACGAGTCTATCGTGGACGCAGTCACCGATGTTGCTGAGTAAGTCACACCCCTAGTTTGCCTCCAAGACACACAGATTCTAACCTACTCCTAGCGTGATCATGGCTACGGGCCTCATGGCACTTGTCGACGACTGTATCAAGGAGCGGTGGCAGACCAAGAAGGTCCATCGGATTCCTGTACCCCTGACCCACAAGACGGTCAACCTCGGATCCGTTGCTCCCCGCAGCTTCATGCAGCACGTCTTCGGCCGGCGATACTCGAACGACTACCACTCGAACCCGCCTAGCCCACTGCGATTTGCGAATCCGATAGCAGCCTATTAGCGTTGTCGGTTTGCATCATCCCCAGCACGACAGAAAGTCCTGACAATCAGGACCAGATCAAGAACACAGACTTTTCAGGGGTGGCAACTACATGTTGCTGCCTGACGAGTCCAACCAATACGTTACAAACCCGATCATGGCCTTGCAGTGCCAGGTTGGCGCCTGATAGCGAGACTCTTTCTCGCTCTTCCTTTACTGCACAGTTTCGATTCTTCCTTGTTTCGCGTCCAAGATGACGCATTACTACCTCCTATTGCCCACCTTCCTTTCTACAAAAGTTCCCATCATATCACTTATACTGTTTTTCTCTCACTTAAATACCTCCTCACAGGGGCACGGCGTTGTGGTCGATCTTTTGACACTAAAACTTTCAAGGGTTAGCATTAGGATACAAACATATTTGGGCATTGGGTGCATTGGCTCGGCTGCATAGGAACGGGGACGACGGAGTTTCTGCCTTGGTTTTTGTCCTCTCTTTGAAGTTACACTCTTTTCCATCTCTTTTGGCTTATACAGGCGTTCCTCTCAGGTGGTGTATTACGGATGGTCGCAGCGGTATCGGATGGGAGGGAATGATGTTTGGTGTTGCAGCATTTTACATTTACTGGGTTGCGAACTGAGATTATGGATGAAACTACGGGTCGAGACGAACTCCATTGTTGTACATGATGGCACATCTGCATATACCTATTTAATTAGCCTCCGCGCGTGAACCGCGGCTCACCAGCTTCTCGGAGCTGCCTCCAACGAACAAGCTCTTTTGTCAGACAAAAATTCTTCTTGAAGTATCCCCAAATATGTGCATAAAATGACACAATCCCATCGCCACCATCTGAGTTAGTGGTTGATCGTCATGAATCTCAACCAGCGACGTCAAGCGATGCTCCCTCGTGACCGTATAACCCTGGCTTTCTGCGTTTTCTGTCACACCGAGCCTGTGCATCACGGAGTTGAACCACGCTGCACAGTACGGCGATACCGGGTGTTGTGCCCGCTTCCTGTTCCTTGGGTGAGCGTGTGACTGGACCTCAGGAACCCGTCACGACATGTTCAGATGCTCCTGGCCTCAGACGGATTTCGGGTTCTTTGGTGACTCCTTCACTCGAAGACCTCATATCGTACAAGGATCCGATGTTCGGAAGAAAGCGCGAGAAAAGAAGAATAGTTTGGTTTGCCCAAGACATGAAGAGAAGACAAGGCTTGCGTGTGTAATGGTAGGAGCCGTCTGCTGACCTCTCATTGTCTGGAAGACCATTTGCTTGCAATGATGTTATCCGCTCCAGTCTGTATAAGGCCACAGCGTCAACACCGGGCATGTTGTTAAACGCGGGTTTATCAGCCGCTGAGACCCAACAGCTTCAGTTGTCGATGTGGATGTAAAAGAAAACACCGAAGGATTGTAAAAAGTTATGGTTCATTGACAGACATGATATTTGGCTGGCGCCTGTCTGCACCAGGCGGGCCTTATACACATAAATGATTACTATGATAATGCAGACAACCTCAAACTCCATTCTGTAAACCGAATCTAACATGTGAATCCCTTTAATCACTTCCTTTTTTCCTAGTGAGGCCCCAATCAAGCCTCCACTCCAGTGACCCCGTTTTGCCCCTCCTGAACACTGCTCACCCCGCTCGAGATGGTAGAGAGCAGGGCGGCATTGTCGTCCTGGTATTTATCCCAGTTCTGCAGAACGTGGCCGATCTTAGGCGAGCTAGTCAACCGGTATACGTCTTCGAAATACTCCTTGGTGATCGCAAATGGCCGCGCCGTCACATTGGGAATGTACTTGCCAACAAGCTTGGCGGGATCGATCGTGGTCTTGTTGATCTTCTTGAGCAGGAAACTTCTGAATGGCTTGACACCAGAACGCAGGAAAGTGGAGTGGAAAGGTACGTCGATACCCCGGAGCGGGATTGTCGCGAAGCCGCGCTGCAGCTCGAGCGGTGTGGGCTTGGCTGCGGTCTCCTTGGCAGCCGACTCGATGATCTTCAGAAGCTCCTCCTTGACAGTCTCCGGCGAATACTCCTTCAGCATCTGAGGGATGTCGATCTTCATCGCCTTCAGGTAGTTCGTAACACCTGTAAGGGTGTCGAGAGCGCGGAGATCGCCGGCACACACGTACTGCATGTTCGCGATATTGAAGTTGACGATCTCGAGCAACCAGCCGGTGGTCTCAGCGATGCGGCTGACCACAAACCGCAGCGCCTCCTCGTTGAAAGTCTTGCTGATACGGCTAGGGTTAACAGCGCACATGCTGTAGTTGGAGCGACCGCTGGCGTCACGCTCGACAGCGACCTGCATTGTCAGGCCGCGGTAAAAAACTACCGAGACCAACGATTCGATCGGCATGACATCGGCCAGAGCGGCCAGAGCGGAATATTCGCCAAGCGAGTGGCCGGCGAAGGTGCTATCTCCAGCCACCAAACCCTTGGCCTTCATGTCTTCGAAGCTAGCCTTCTCCATGAGGGTGAGAGCCGGCTGTGTGAACTGCGTCGCCGAAAGAAGACCAGTTGGGGAGCGGTAGGTGTAAGATGTGGTCTTCTCGTCGATGTCCTTGAAGATGCGCTCCGACTTGATGGTTCCGTCGGCAGCCACAGTCTCGAAGATCATGGACATGTAATTTTGTCGGATGGCCTTGCCACGGGGTCCTCCGAAGTGGATGGTAAGCTCCTTCGGGTTGTTCTTGACGATGTTGGTGATGGCAAAGCCTACGGAGGTTAGCATAATTTGAAGAATAATTGAGTGGTGAACATACCGTAGGTGTCCATGAGATACTTGTCTGCGCGGTCCCAAACGTCCTTGGCAACAGGGCTGCTGGCATACAAGTCCATGCCCATGCCCTGCTCCTGAGAGCCCTGACCGGTAAACACGTAGGCCGTCACAGGCTGCTCAATCTCGGCCTCACCGAGGAGCACCTTCTCCTCTGTCTCCTTGTTGCTGGCCTCGACCTTGATGATCTTACGACCAGCGACCATACCAACGTGCTGCAACTTGACATGGATGTCATCGTTGGGCAGGACCATGCCGGTGAGGGAGGCGTGGAAGCTGCGGACACGTCCGATATTATTCTCAGCCGCCCAAGTCTCAACCAAGCTGCGCACAGACGCGCTGGAGTACATGCCGTGGGTGATGGTACCGGGCAGGTTGGCATACGCGGAGAAGACGCGAGAAACGTGAATAGGGTTGTAATCGCCTGAGACGCGTGCGTATGTTTCATTGGAAGCCGGCGCCCTCAGCTGGAGAGGAGTCTTTCCGTGGAGAGGAATGGGGTTCTCGAAGTTGACCGGCTGCTCGATTGAGGAGCCGTGGCGCTGGAGATAGTCAATCACGGGGTTGCCATGCGACTCGCCGGCCTCATAATCAACCGTGGCGACTTGGATAATCTCCTTGGTGGGAAGCTCGAGAAGGACCTGGCCTCGCGTCTCGACATGGCTGAAGATGTTGCTGTTCTTGAAGCGCACTAGACTCTGCAGCCTGAAGGTGAGGGTCTGATCAAGGAGCTCAATGTCGGGGTTCGTCTCGTCAAGAACAAACCACTGCTTGGAGCGCAGAACAGCGACGTCCTTGGTGGAGGCGAGGTGGACTTGCATCGGCGTCTCGATCTTGCGCTGGAAGGTGTTCTCAAAGTCCGTGTACGCGCCACGGTAAAGGAACTGAGAAGTGACCTCCATGACGGCCTCACCATCACGAGTGATAGTGCCGCACACCTCAACCATCTTGCCCGAATCCTGGTTGATGACTGCGTTGATCTGAGCGGTGGTTGAGACGACATCACCCTTCTTCAGAGGCTCGGCGCCAGGCATCATGCGGAATTGGTTGGAGAGATGGACCAGCTTGAGGAGGTCGCCGTCGATGGTACGAGGGAAGATGGGCTTCGTGATGGCCTTCCAGCCGACAACGATAGCAAAATCCATGGGAGCATACATGATCTTCTCGGGCCGGTCAACAAAGGCCTCGCCAGTGTTGCCGACGGCGTGTACGAACTCATTGATCGCCTCGCTCGTAATCGTGTTGCTGCCACCATCGAACTTCCCGGTGACAGGGGCATCGAGATCGAGCTTGTCATCCCCAAACCATGCGCGCCAGTAGAACTCTTTGATGCGGTCATTGCGGCCATCCATGATTTCGTGAATGGGCGCATACCCGGCCTCAGGGCGGTAGACGAAGCGCAGAGGAAGAGCAATAGGCTTGCCAAGCGCAGTCGTGTCCTTGATCAGCTCGACAACAATCTCGTTCTTGCCAGACAGCTTGACCTCAATCACAGGAACATAGCGGTTGTGACGAGGCTGCTCCTTCACCACAATAACAGTCCTGGTGGGATCATTGGGATTGCGGATCTCGACGAATAGACCACGAGTGGGAGCGAAGATGCGCTTCATGGGGTTGGTCTGGTACTTTTGCCCCTGAACAACGGCCTCGGACTGGAGAAGGGCATAGCGCCAGTTCCTGTTGGAGCCAGCCAGAAGAGAGAGCCAGGAGTCAAGATCGGGAAGCTGAGCGGAAGGCGAAGAGGAGAGGCGGTAGGTGTTCTTGTCCTTGTCCACAGCGATGGTAAGACCCTCAACGTCCAGGGGAATGGGCGTCTCGATCAACTTGCCACCAAAGTACTCGATAGTGGGGATCTTGGAAGCGTCGTTGTTATAGAGGTCCTTGGTGAGACCGGCGATGTGGCCGTTGTGGATACCATCGAGGATATCTTTGACCGGCTCATCTACCTTGGTGGAGTGCTTGGCCGCCATCGGACCTTGGAGAATGCAAGTACGTCCGACATCCTTGCCAATGACGGCGCCAAGGTCCTCAGACTGCCACAGCGAATCCTTCTTAAAGAAGAACTCGAAGTTCTCGTCAAGCGCGGGCACGAAGGTGACTGGCTTTTGGCCGCGGCGCTGACAGAGAAGCAGGAAATGTTGTACATCTTGCGCATTGATGAGCTGCTCTTCAGCTTCAGGGTAGTGAGACAAGATGCGCTCAACTGCAGCATGGGGCTCGTCGAGATCAGCATAGCTCTGCAGCCTTGATGCCTGACCGGGGATGGTCGTGAAGCGCTCCTCAACGCGGTAGATAAAGTCAGCAGTAAGCTTGACAAAGGAGGGGTCGATCCACCGGGCCTCATCTTTGACGTAGAGGAGGTCGACCATGCGGCGCACCACGCCAGCGTATGTCATGTCCTCGAGGTCGACTGCCTTGCCGTCCTTATCTTGGCCAAACCAGACCTTCTGGAAGTCATCGTTCAGCTTCTTGATGATGTAGGCCTTGTTCTTCTTGAGCTCAGCAACACGCTTCTCCTTGGGGAGACTGAAGATCTTCTGGTCCATTTCAGCCCAGAAAAGCACACCGCGAGTGGCGAGCTTGTGGATAGGCTCTCCCATCTCAGAACGCACGGTGATGACACCGCCAGCCGGTCCCTTGTACGTCTTCTCCCACTGGTCATCGTCCAGACCTGGGGCATCAACAATCGCCTGCTTGGCAGCCAGACTTGTGTGAGCCTCCTTGGCGACCATCATGCGGCTGCCAAACATGCAACCATCATAAGGCATGGGCGGGTAGCCGTACTTGGTGGACCAGGCACCAGTAAGATAGGGGTAGGTGTCATCTGCGCCACCAAAGCCGCTACCAGCGACGAGAATGATGTTCTCCTGACGACGGATGCGGCCATACATGGTAAGGATGGGAGCATGGAAATCCTCGAACGAGTGATGGCCACCACCTCTGCCACCAGTCCATTGCATAACCACGGGGAAGGTGGGATTTGCTTTGGCAATGTTGATGACGGCCTGAATAGCCTCGCTGGAGCCTGGCTTGAAGGAGATATGCTTCAGGCCAAGAGTCTCAATGTACTCCTGGGCGACCTCGATCGAGGGGACACCGGCACCAATGGTGAGGCCTTCGATGGGGACACCCTCAGCGCGGAGCCTACCCAGAAGGGGAATTTGCCACCCCATGGCCCTAGGGTTAACATAGATCAAGTTGATGGTGATGCCACGCCCAGGAGGGATGGCTTTCTCGATCTTGGAAATGGCATGTGTCATGGTCTTGGCGTTGTAGTAGCCGCCGCCACCCAGCTCGATCTGATAGCCAGCATTCATGGTAGCCGCAATGAAATCCCAAGGCACGGTGGATGGCGTCATGCCGGCAACCATAAGTGGGGGAAGACCAAGAAGTCTGCTCATCTTTGTGTCCACGTAGGTCTTTCCGCCGGAGGTTTTGACGAGTCTCGGGCCATATTCCTTGACCCAGTCGACGGCAAACTTCACAGCGTGCTCCTCGTCTCTGTCGAAGAGCTCCGACTTGTAGCCAACCTCGGAGACGGTGCCATTGACGGTACCAGCGAGGATGACGCGAACACCGGTGCCCTCCTTGTTGCGGCTAGTGAGAACACCAAGGCCGGAAATACCACCAGGGCCAAAATCCAGGATGTGTGTCGCACCAGGAAAGACGGTGGCCTTCTCCCAGTTGACCGGGTCGCTGGTGATCATGCGAACCAAGGCGGGGACAACATTCCCCTTGACCTCCTCCCGCAAATCCTTGCCAGTGTTAGTGTCAAAGACGGGGATACCCAGGCTCTGAGCATCGATCTTGATGTCCTTCAAGTCTTCTGCGATCAAAGTGGTCGCCTCTGCCAAGTACTTGCTGTGGAAAGGCGCGGTGATTGGCAGGAAACGGTTGACGAACCGAACCTTTCTCTCGGTATGCGGAGTCCTCGTCTGGTCGATGCCGGTAGCGGCTTTGACCTTTCTAAGTTGGGCGTTCAGACCGCAAAGGGAGGCAGGGGGTCCAGTGACCACGAGGTTCCGCGGGCTGTTGATGAGAGAGATGGAAATGTGGCGGTCTTCAGGGAGGTACTGGTTGGTTTGGTCGATGTGCTTCTGCACCTCCGATGATGGGAGATCGCGAATGCTGAGCATAGGCGTAGGGGTGCCCTC
>JAXQJB010000084.1:0-10510 GCA_037042205.1 Schizothecium sp. R5324 | reverse complement strand
AAACAGGCGAAGGGCACGGCAGCCAATCCTCACGGCGCGTTAGCCGATCCTCACAACCCAAGCGTCGACCCGGACGACCCCACATCATCATGGACTCTCGTCGACTTGTAAGTCATGGCATAGCCCAATCGATGGTTACCAAAGCCACCATATTGTAGCGGCTAACCATCTCAACAGCTCCAACGCCGTTTGCGCCGTCAAATTGCTGAAACGCGCTGAGTCTAAGCTCCGCCGCTGGCTTGCGCAGCATGAGTCTATATTTGACAGTTATCACTACGAAGACTACCTCGAAAAGGACTATTTGGACGGGCACACTTTCTTCCTAGAAAGCATCAGCTCCATCTCCGCCACCATCCTCACCGCCCTGAAGAATCGATTACACGATAGCGAACATCTAAAAGCTGTCCCTGAGATACTTACCCTCCGGAGCCTCGTCTATGATGCCACTGTATCGCTACTTTTTCCTACAGGCCAAAAGCAATTTTGTGTCGACTTGAGTGGAGATTCGGCCATCGATTCAGCCCAAGTACTTGGGTGTACAGATCTACTGTCAAGTCTCGCAACCCCCAGCGTTTCTGACCTGGGGACGTCTTTACTACGGCATGATCAAATTTTTGAGGTCCTTTTATCTTCCAAGCATACACCGGATGAAGGCATGGTGTCGGCCTTCACCCAGACTTCATTTGCATTGCAAGCAGATTTTAAGCTCATCTTCCTGCATCTGGAGGCCCAGCTCCGCCCGGGAGCTCCGTCAATTTTGCCCGACTATCAGCCGATAGTCTTCGACTCATTCCACTGGATGCAGTTGATCGATACAGAACAGCATTGGCAGCAGCAGGACTGGCTCGGAACTTCAGTCCTTCACTTCATCTTGGAGAATCTTCAGCGCAACTTTCCAGGACGAGGCTGTCTTAGTCCCGATGCGCGAGAGAAATTAATGCAGAAGATTAGCTCAACTGTTTCGCCCAGCCATCCCATTGATGTGCACGGCCGGACGGTTCTGCATGTTGCGGCGCAGTATGGACTTGCGGATGCTGTGAAAGCCCTCCTCAAGCGAGGAATCAGAGACTTAGAAGCCCAGACAAAGCATGGCAGCACCGCACTCCACTACGCCGCCGCTTTAGGGGATCTAGAAGTTTGCCGGGCCCTTTTGGATCATGGCGCGGATCCGAACTCCGAGGACGACGTGAATTATACGGCGCTCCACTACGCCGTATGCAACCAGCACAGCAACATTGTTGAGCTTCTCTTAGCCCAGCCAACTATTCGGGTCGAATCCCGCAACGTTGATGATCACACGCCGCTCATGTTAGCGGTGATTCACGACGACAGTAGGCGGACATACATGCCGTTGATTAACCATCCCGTCGACATTTTCGCGAAGGATGACAGCCGTCGGGCAGCATTGCACCACGCCGTGATGCAGGGCCGAGTTTCCGCAGTTCGAGATCTCGCAACGCTGATGGAGGAGGAAATCAACGATCTCGCTTTTGGGGACACGGCCTTACACCTAGCGATCGAGTTTGACAACCCCGATGCCAGCTTGAGCATGGTGAAGTCGTTGCTCCAAAACCCCCATATCGATGCAGGCATCACAAACGATGAGGGTAAAAAGCCACTGTACTTAGCAGCAGAAGTGGGTGATCTCGAGATTTGTCGGTTGCTTGGCATGCGTGTTGACAGTGGGTTATTGGTGTCGACGTGTCCTGGGACTCCACATCAAGCTGCGCAACGTGGGGGGCATCAAGAGGTTGCAGAGCTGCTGGAGGTGTTTGAAATGAGGGTGTGTAAGAGAATCCTCAACGCGGCGACCGTGTAGCCACGGCTTTAAGTGCCACCAGAGTAAAAAGAAAACCATAAAAATCGATGACAAAGTTCCCTGTTACTAGCTAATAACAAACCTAACCTTATATTAATTTACAAACTTTAGCAAACCTAGTTATTTAGTAACGACTCACTTACAGGAGTCGAGGATAGCTCTTTCGGCCGAGTTAAAAACTCGATCGATTTAATAGATCGCCAGAGATAAAAAGGCCGTCGTTAAACGTAATGGTCGTCTCCATCTTTCTCTTTATCCTCGTAGCTCTTCACTCATGCCTGTTTGCCGGAAACAATGTATACCACTGCGGGGCCCTATTGTCAGAAACACTGTACCATGGATTGTTTCTGACAGCTCAAACGTGGTTGTTGCTGTCTCCAAGGGTCGAAGTGCTGCTCGCCTAGATCTCCAGCCCCGCACGTCAAGCATTCTGCTGTTGTTGGACCCAAATGGCTGCCAACTGCGCATATTCGAAGCGAAGCGTCATTGGTGGTATTTACCGGCGCGCATCAAAATAATGTCCCGCTAGTACGCGACCAAGACAACGCAAGAACGCGGAGCCGAAGTAGGAACACATGTAGGAACAATGAAGGAGTACGTCCAAAAGGGCGAGTGAACGAAAACCCTTTGAAACGTGACTTGCAGACGCGAGAGGTGGTTTCAGAATTGAGATCTTGCGAGAACTGCGCACGTGACAGAGAAGTGGTCACATTTTAGCCTCTTTGTGGCTCTTGTGGCTGATTTTACCATGGTACAGTAGGGATATATAATCTCACCCTGCAAGATGCACAGTATAGTCGGGAGCGCCAACAGGCAAATCGCGTTCAGGCCCGAGGCTGCGCAGCAAGGAAAGATCGCGGGGCAGGCCCACCAGACCGTGAATAATCAGATGATGTTGCTGAACGAGACATCCGAGTCTGGGTCGAGTAAGGAGGATGTTCTCGCACCCTTGATAACAGGGAGATGGGGAAAAATGTCTAGTTAGTCGTACAACTGTGCTTTCCTTTTCCCTGCTGTGGTCCTCTTACTTCTACCCGACTCATGAGAGCCTAATTCCTTCCTCTTCCGTCTTGGTGTAGCACTGTTGGAAGCAAGTTGATCATCCAAGAACTGCACTGCATCTGAGCCATGTTCCGTAGCGTCGCCGCCTGGATGGACGGTTAGCGGAATTAATAGGGACGGATTGAACGAGACACACTCGAGCTTGGCAGCGTCATTGGGTCCGCATTGGTTACCGGAGTGTCCCGCTGTGTTTGCTCTGAGGTCAGGGCTTGGTTTGATGAAGTGTAGAAGCAGAGAGTCAAATCCGGGAGACCAATAGGGTAACAGTTTTGAGCTCTAGCTATGGGTAAGCCGCCGGCCGCCTGTTACTGTGCGAGCCCTCGGTCTCTGCTTGATGTACCTAAGACTTTGCAGATAGACTGCATTCGAGTCGATAAACCGAAACCCAACTGTAGCTTACCTACCGACCTCGCTAACCCATCCGAACCCCACCATCAACTCCGCAACCGCAGGAGCTAGAGGGCCATGGTAAAGTTTGAGGGTTATTTTTTGCAAAGAATGAATGCCCTTCAACTCATCGTCGACTTTCGACAGCAGTTCCCGAGTGAACTGCAACTTCGAAGCCTCATAACTCGTCGCAACCAAACCACTCGAATTGTTATTGTCCAGAAACAGTTCGAGGGTTTTCAGGCTCGAACACCTCTCTTGAAGAAGTTTAAGCTCACGCAGGTCATTCTCCATGATTCTTGTACTCTCCTCAGGCTCCGGGGCTGGAAAACCGATGGATATATGGGTCAAATAGGCAGCGTTCACCGACCCAATTGTATCCAAGAACAACTGTAACAGGGCCTCCCGGCCCTGGCTTGGTGGCGTTTCCACCAAAATAAAATTATTCAAGCTGTAGAACACCTTGCTGGCCTCCGCATGCAACTGCCGGTTGGTGTAGAGCAGCGCCAGCCAGTGTGCTCGCCTGCCTGGCGCGAAAACCTCGACTCTATCCGATGTCGCGCCATCGACGAACAGGTGTAGCGGAGAGCTTATGATCAGAAGGATTTTGTAGATTTCGTCACGGAGCTCGCGTGATAAGCGCAGGAAGCCGCTTTCTTCGGATGGCTGCATCGAAGAGGGTTTCATCGGGATCGCTGGAGGTGTCGGCTGCTGTGGGTAATGTGTATGGTAGAGGGTCCCTGTAGCGGATAAGATTCCGTCAGACCCACTTTTCGCGCTTTCAGGGGCATTTGCGCTTAATTTAGCGCTACTCACCTAGATATAAAAAAAGGGACGCCTGAAGAACTAAAGGTGAGTGGGTTGCGAGATGCTTCGATGGTTTCCAGGACCGTTTGTTCGGCCCAACGCATGCCGAAGATAAAATCGCGAAGGCATCCAAGTTGGGTTGGGATTGCTGCTGTGTAACCCCCAATGCCCGATATCGGCCCGGATTAACTGTTACCCGGAGAGGGGGATGCGCTGCCATTTTACCGCTCTTGCATTGTGCACATCGCCGAATCCTCAGAAGGCGAAAAATTGATTTCCGCAAAAGCCGTGACTGACAGAGTCATGCAGAACTCGAATCCCCAAAATGACAGCTTTCGTCATAGAGTTCGTCAACGGCTCAACCTGAGCGGGTTCCGGCGCAAGTCTCGGGCTTCTTCTAGGGATGGTGATACCTCAAACCGAAGTCCTGAAGCTTCGGCAAGCGCGCTCATCTCTTCCAAGTAGGTCTAGTGCTTCTGCTGGCAAATTATGCTGACCATCCCACCAGTATTGTGGCCTTACGCCAAAATCTCGATGTCGCAAGGCCCCCAACCCCGACTCACCCCATTGGAGGCGGCGCAACCGAGGTCGAGGAGATTTCCGTATCAGAAGCTCAAACATCCAGTTTGGAGAACACCTTGATCTCTGCGCCAGCCCACGATGTTGCAATTGAGGTCAACCGAGTCCCGTCCGACCTCTGGAGCGCGGCATACCGTGAGGCAGTAGAGAATCTTGGGGAAGACATCGACGCTACAATTTTGAAGGGAGAAAGTGTGGCTGAGTTATTCAAGCGCCTTGAGGAGCTAGACAAGGATGCAACCCAAGAGTCTGTCTTTTTGAGGGGTGTGAAGTACCTGCACTCGCTTCAGGTGCCACTGGAACGATTCAAGCTGGTTTTGGACCTTGCAGCTCCGTTAACAAGCATTGAACCCATCACATCAACTGTTTTCGGTGTGGTCAAAAGTGTAACAGCGGTGAGCTGCTTGAGTTTGCCTCGATCACGCCGTGAGACGCGCTGACTTGCCATGCGTGACAGGTTGCTATCAGCTTTTCAACTGCCGATCTTGAGTTTGCGAAGAAGATTGGAGAAATGCTGGAACAGCTGTCATACATCGATGATTGTGACACACTTGGCCACAAATCAAACAGAGATGACATACACAATGTGATGCTACCTCGTGATGTCCCTGATTGCTGGCTAACATGTTGCAGGCACTCGTGCTAGTGTATCAGAAGCTTTTGGAGTTCTACAATGCTGCGTTCGAGGTTTTGTCCAGAAAAGGGGTGAAGCTGGTCGTTAAGATAGTCGCAGAAAATGGAAAACTGCCAGCCATTGTCACTGAGTTTCTGCGATATTCCGATTTTCTTCGGAAGCTCATCCAAAAGGCGACGTGGGAGATCGTTGAGGAGATTAAAACCATGCTCTATGACCAGCAGAGTGGGTAACGCTTCGTTTATGCCTGTTTTCAGGATCCTGCTAATCCTTCGAAGTCGCGAGTTGGCTAGGCGGCGCGAAGAT
This sequence comes from Schizothecium sp. R5324, assembly GCA_037042205.1. NCBI lineage: Eukaryota > Fungi > Ascomycota > Sordariomycetes > Sordariales > Schizotheciaceae > Schizothecium > Schizothecium sp. R5324. Next base: position 4,916 of record JAXQJB010000084.1, on the reverse strand, counting down.
GAGCCGCCAAACGCAACACCATGCCAGTCTTCAATATGCTCGATGTGACGAGGCCTGCAAGTTTCTCCTCATGGAAGCCGAATTCAAAGACTGGTATATTGCTACAAGCTCTCGACAACTGGTGATCCTCGGCGAAATGGGCTCCGGAAAATCCGTGATCATGGCTTACCTCATCGATGAGCTTCGCCGACGAAGCGAGCGTCAACTTCCCCAGCCAAAGATATGCTACCATTATTGTCAAAACGACGGAAGCGACCAGGCTAGCCATGCGTTCTGCGTTTTAATTTTGTCGCTCCTCCAGCAGCTTCCCGGTTTGAAGAAAGACTTCTTCGAATGGTATAAGCGGATGGAGATCTGCGGTGTGGACCCTGCAACCAGTCTTACGGTGAGATTGGAAGAGTGGCTGCAATCAACGTTGGAAGTCCTCGATCGTCCGCTTATCTTTGTCATCGATGGGTTGGACGAGTGCGACAGGCAATCCCGAGATCGCCTTCTAACGTCAATGATGAAAATATCGGAAAAGACCTCGAGACTCAAGATTCTTTTCTCATCGCGCCCCGAAGAGGAAATCCTGGAGCAATTGCGTGGGATCAACAATATCTGTCTCCACCCTGACACCACTAGAGACAGGCTCATCGTCGAAAAGATGATCCAGACTCGACTCTTCCCCTTGCCGGACGATGTCAAATCCCTCGCCATCGAAGCGTTATCCCAGTACGTCCGGGGAAGCGCTATTTGGGCGAGGATGACAGTCGAACTCATTGCCGTCCGTCGTATCAAGGCACTTGGTCCCATGCGCAAGTTCCTAGAGAATTTGCAGCCACCTCAGAAGTTATTAGAGCTTTATAAGGATTTGTATTCACGCTACACCTCCGACGACGAGGTGAACCAAAACGCTGCAGCAACCGCTCTTGAGATTCTCGCTGTAACGAGACGACCTCTGAGTTTGCTGGAACTCAGCTGGGCCGTAGCCTTGGGTGTGGCAGGCGAACGCATCTCCACCGTCGACACCCTCGTCGACCTGGTCGACTACCAGGGTTTAGTGAGCCTCATCCATCCCTTTTTAGGCCATGTCGACTTCAGCAATGTTCGGAAACACCAAGTCAAGCTCCTACATCAGTCAGTCAAGGATTTTGTTATCGGCTCATTGTCCTTGAATCGACAGAACTCCTTACGCCAAGCCATCACATCGTCGGTCCCTCCGCCCCCCGAGCATATGCAGCAACTCATAGAGAGTTTAGAGGCAAGAATCATGTCCATTTGTGTCAAATACCTTCTCCTGGACGAAATCAACACCACTAGTCTATTTTCAGAAGGGCAAGTGGCACTCGAAGAGCTACCCCAGAGCTTGGACATCTTCGATGACTCTGAGCAAAACAACTACACTGCTCAATGCTCATGGGAAGCCTGGGAGGAAAATGAAATTCATTTCGACCCGGCCGAACGGGGTTTTGGGGAGTTCTTTGTCTACGCCTCTTGTTACTGGATTGAGCACTACGGCGCCATTGGCGCGAGGCCCTTATTACCGAGATTGGAAGATATAGAGCTCCTCTGTCACGCTGACTCAACGCGGCTACACAACTGGATAGCGCAAAACTGTCGCCCAGGCTGTGCTATAAAGCCTAGGTTCGTATTCGACAGCACGCTTTACGATCCCCTAAGCATCACGTCCCTTTACGGCTCGGAAGCGATGTTGCAATGTATGCTCCAGAGCTCGGACTTGAGTGGGCGGTCATTTCAACCGAAGCCAGTCCTGGCGGGTGCGGATCAGATCCTCCAGTGGGGAGACCTGTCTAGGATGAAGCTCCTCTGGGAGAGCGAACTCGGGAGCCATCAGCTCCGGAACGTGGACTTCTTCCGGCTCATTTTGGGCCAGTGGTCCAAACGGCCGTTCGACAAAACCCGTCCAGGTTGGGAAGTGGCCTTCGATCTCTTCAATGAAGTCTGCGACGTGATGGCCGAAGAGCGATGGGGAAGCTGGATCTTGTGCATGGCTGCGAGCACGGGCTGCATAGCTGTTGTCCGACGACTGTTTGAAGCGGCCCAGCACTCTGAGAAGCTCCGAACCCAACTTCTAGATCTATCGCAGTCGTCTAATGGACTGGTTGGAGCGGCGGTGGTGGGTAATCATGCTTATATTGTGGAGTATTTGTTAGGGCAAGAGGGTATCCAGGCACATGTGGAACATCGCAACAAGGAGGGAGAGAATATGCTGCACTTGGCTTCGAGGCGTTGTAACCCTGTCATTTTTCGATGTCTGGTGCCAATGATGAGTGGAAGGCTCTGGGAGAAGGATGGACATGGTGATACGGTCTTGGTGTGCATTGTGGCGAGCCCCGCGGGGTCACGGGAGCGGTACGAGGCGGCTCGCATCCTGCTGGAAACTGCTTGCAGAGGAGCTTCTTTTGAGGAGCAGTTTCAAGAGGCCATACGCGTCGCAACAGAGATCGGGGATTTGGACATGTGTGGTCTCCTCAGACAGGCAAGGGCCGTTGGCTGAGGGGAAAGGGTTGGTCTCGATTCAAGGCAGTTTGGGGATATTTCTATGACTTTGGGTGGAAGACAAGATAAACAAAGAGGTTATTCTAATAAAGTTAACTTACATAATGTTAGGAATGACAGTTAGTAAATTAAGGCTTCAGGTCGATCCTAATAGTTCTGCTTGTCAAATAAATAGGGTTCTAGTCGTACAACTGTGCTTTCCTCTTACGTGTTGAGGTAGCACTGGTGGAGGTAAGTTGATCGTCCAATAGCTGCTCCGTATCTGAGCCATGTTCCGTAACTTCGCTATCTGGATGGGCGGTTAGTGGAATCTATAGGTTTGGAAGAACGGAGATGCACTAGAGCTTGGCACTGTTATTAAGTTTGGATCACTTATCGCGGTATCCCGCGGTATTTGCTCTCCAGCGGAGGCCAGTGGTTTTGTCACTTGGCGATGTGAATACTTGGTAGTGCCCTGTGTTGGGACGGAGGCGGCATTCTTCGACGGAGGCGCCTTCTCACCACGGCTCGGAGATGAGAACGGATTTCTGCTTGCGACGCCACCAGGGCCTGCTAACCGTGACGTCGTAGGTGACTCGGGAACAGTATTCGAAGGCGTAGACGTGGGCGCATTGTGTGCAGACAGGGCGCTCTGCCGGACAAATTCCCAGTCATCAGGAAGAATGACCAAGATCCGGGTAGCTGAGTCAATAGCTTGCGGGCCTTGAAGAAACTCACGGTTAAGGACCCCAAGGATTCGGCCACTGCATATAATCCACAAACCTCTGGGAAAGGGGCTTGCTGCTTTTTGCATCCAGCCGAGCAGCGAACTCCATGGTTGTTTCTCCAGAGGGAAAAGGAGGAGGACATGGCATACGTGCACGCCTTTGTGGGGAGCACGGTCGCTCTCTGGCAGCAAGTAGGAGCCGAGCTTGATGAACACCAAGGTTTTTAGCGAGTGCCTCGGGCCACACATCCTCCTTGATATGGAACGTGTCTAGGTCGACAGGACTGGCGAAGGACGCATGCGCCGAGGAGGTGGGCCAGGGAACGCTCTCGTCGCTGTCGGAAAGAACTGGGGAACAATACTGCATGATGGTAAGCATGGAGGATCAGTAAGAACATGTTGCGTGTGAGGTACGGAGTCAAGCCACCGTCCCTTGGTAGGGCCAGCGAAACCTGCACGGACTTCGTGTCATCTCTCTCCCATCCGTCGAGCCGCACACCTTGAAAGGTGAGTTTGTTCGGACAAACTCGGGCGACGATGGTGAACCATTTACCCTCCCAGTCGTCCTCCAACGTTCCTGTTCGTACCCCAGCATTGAACATGGAGAGCAGCAAAGGGATATCAGGGCTCTCTCCGTCCTCGGTGCTGAGGAGGCGCGGGTAGAGGTCAAGGATGAAGTCAGGCTGGTTAAAGGGGAGAAAGGTGCTGGCCTTGTAGTTCCCCGCATTCGTGTAGCGGGAGCCGGGCGAGATGATCTCGCACTGGGCCAAATCCGAGAGTCGACGAAGCTGAATCCTACAAAGTGGTCTATAAAGAAGGAGGTTCTGGCTGAAAGCCAGAACCTCAACAAGCAATACAATCAAGCCATTGCAACCCCATCAATTTCACCCATTCCAAGCTGCAGTGTTTCTGACAGTTCCCCAGCCTGACATCAAGGATTGAGCTCCTGAACGATAACTTCATTCTCAGATGCCGCGAGAAGCGACTCCCCGACAAAACAGTAAAGGGCCCCTATTCCTTTCTACCAACATGGTTGCTCGGCAAATTCACGATCGCATTGACGATAACAGCTGTCGGAGACAAAGTTCTAGCTGAGTTACAAGAGAAGTCCCGACATGCGGAGGCCTCACTAGGCTCTCATGGTGCGCTCGATCTGCTGAAAATGTCATCGTTGCGCAGCCACATGAGAGAACGGCTTTGGCAAGGGGTTGAGTAAAACGATTGTTACGGTTATTATCGTTATTAAAGTTACAGAGAGAAATACCTTAACTTAACATCGTATCATTAATCTTTTTGGTCTCGGTGTATTTAAGTACTTTTATTATGTGTTAAAAAGAATAGCTTAATTATCTTCGTTTTATAGCCATTTTCTAAACGTAGTTGTATATAAGTCTAAGGCACAGTTTGTGACGACCTGCAGGCCACCCTTGTGGTCGGCCCGGACCGACGTGTGCCCGCAGGCGCCACCGTGGGAACGCACAATAACACTGGGCCCGCACTGTGGATCTGTGCCAAGGAATGGCTCTGGCAATAGAGCTATCCCAAACCACAGATAACAAGGCTCTGGAGGGAAGAAGGCCCTGGGTGCTAGAGCCAGGTTCACCACAGAGCCAGTATAAGTTATATCCCCCAGTAAGCGATATAAATAAGCACCATCGCACTGCGTTAGAGGGAGGAACCTTCTTATTCCTCACCCAAGTATTCGCTC
>JAXQJB010000083.1:0-10774 GCA_037042205.1 Schizothecium sp. R5324 | reverse complement strand
ACGACAGCCGTCTTCGGCTTGCTGCGGTGGTTCCAAGAACCCTTATTGCAGCGAAAGTCAGGTGAGGTCAGGAAGTTGTTGTTTTACCCTAAAGTTGCCCTCACCAACCCCCAGTCACCCACACCACCTCTTGCCACCCTACCAGGCGTTACTCAGGACATGATCAGGGGAGCCGCCAAATTTTGGTTTAGGCAAGTAGGCAGTGCTCAATAACTTAACCGAGTTCTAGAATCCCAAATGGCAACTTTTTCGCGAAGGAACAGTTTTAGGCTACCTATTTCCTAAAAAACTAGGACCCAGCCCGCCCTTCTTTTCCTTTCCCGCGGGGTCTTATAAAACCCAGTTTACGTCCCCAATATGAATTTCATTTCCGTTTCTCATTTTCAGGAGCGCGTAAATCTCACCGTCTCAACATCCGTAAGTCATGTCAGCAAGAAAGGGGTTCAGACCGTAACATTATTTGATACAATTTACCTACTAATACCGACCACATCCTTCCGCTTCGGTTACATCCTCATCATCAGCTGCAAAGAAAAGTCACGGCGGACACGAAAACAAACCCCATCAGCCTCAGAGGCTTTGCCTTTGATGCTGCTCCAGCACTGAACGGACGACTCCCCGGTTCAATCTGGTTCACCCGCAAACAGCTAATAGATGCCGCAACCTTCTCGGTATTATCACTGTTTCGCCCCGAGGCTGGGCTGTACCCCCATGTGAGACCGAGAAGCCAGACTTTTTGGATGGCAAGGTCGTAGGCTGTGTAATTACCCAGCTGGTGCCCATCAATATCCTCGTCCAAGCCCGTGCGGGCATAGTCTAACAGGCCGGCTTCGGAAATGTTCCTTCTCAGGTAGGATGCGGCGAGGGCTATTGCAGTCAGTGAAGATTTCTTCCTTGGGGGGGGGGGGGGGGGGTTTCTTGGCTACGAACTATTCCCAACGCCGCTATATTCCTTCCCCAGCGCCTCCAGGCATCGAAGGGGCGGTGTTGTAGACGGACACCGACTCGAATTACTTGCTCGTCGACCAAAGCCTTGGGCGAGCGTGTCGGTCCAGAGATCGTGACACGCCTTGGGCACTATGCCCTCGCAGGATCCTTCGACTGTTGCTGCGTTGGATTTTAACGCTGGGAATTCCCAGATGTTCTCGCACACGTGCCATGACCCATCGTCTAGCAAGAGGGTCCCGTTCGGAGCAAGTCGCACGAGACTGTCGGGCATGTCGAGCTGGACCCAGATGCCTGTGGCGTACTTGCTGTCGCGCGATCGCGGGATTCCGTCGCGGACCTGAATTGTCCAGGCCCAGTCGTCGGACTCGGTCCCTGGGAAGGGGGTGCTGAGGTTGAACCCCTTGACGCGGACGGAACCAGTGGCGTTGGGAGTGCGGAATGCGTTCTCCCACACCTCGTCATTGTTGAGCGCAACGGATGCGTGGCCGACCGGCGAGGAGAGCACTGCGTGCGCGGTGATGAGCGCTGCGGTGAGTTTTCGCAACATGGCTGTTGATATTTGTTGACTCTTCGTATCCTGATCGACTGCGTGGCAAAACGAGAGTTCGGAATTTAAAGCTGCCTGGCAAGTCTAGGCGCTCATTTGAAAGCGAGATATAAGTCCGAGGGGCGTAGCAAGGGGCGCATTTGCGACACGGCTCCCACGCCCCCGTTGTTGCGGCACAGAAAAAGGTTATCCAAGTGTCGAATCCTTCGAGTTTCACAATCATGTCTCAACACAGACAGATTCGGCATCTTGTCAAAATCCGCATGGCACTTGGCACATCCTCCAAGAGTCTCCGCCAATCAGGGTTCCCTTGGGTGAGCACAAGGGAGGCGATTTTGTCCTCCTCTCGATCTTGCACCACCGCCTTCCCACCGTGCGCCAGCCTCTTCGCGAACTCCCTCGCCAATGTACCCTGTGATCCGCCGACATCAACCACAAGATCCACACCGGTTCAATCCACAGCATCCGCAAACTCTTTCACCTCCAAGCCGTGCTTGGCACCGAGAAACACCATTGCGTACCTACTTTTCTTAGAGAGTCTCCGTCTTCCCCCTGACCAAGTTATACGCAGTCTCATTCCGCGCGTCGTATAACTTCCCCGTTTTCCTGGCGTGGGAAAAAAAAAAAAAAATGAAGTGGCGCGAGACATTCGGGCCCGAAGGCAGAAAATCATAACAACGCCAATTGACAAACTCTGCGGCTGATTGAAGGCTAACCTTGGAACCAGACTATGTACAGCGAACCGGGCTTGTCGCTCGGCTACCTTTCCCAGGCAGCCTGCCTGAGCTGTGCAAGTGGCACGCATTACCTGATCCTTTTGCGGTTAGTTCCGTCATGCTGGACTCTGTATGCGCCAAGACAGCACAATGGCCGTTGCATGCCGTGGGTTATACAACCTGGTTTATACAACCTGGTTTGCCACATGAAATTTCCTTTTTCGTCCGTCATCCTGAGCTGGGGCGAGCTGTGGCTGATTTGTCCTGAGCTTCCCCTAATTCTTCCCTAATAAGCTAGGGTAATCCCATTTGCCTTTACAGCACAGCCTTAGAGGCCCCTTTTTAGTCACAGCTGCTAAAGTTTCCTCTTGGTAAAAGCAGACGATGTGTAATCTGTGAGGGTAGCTCCCGGGTAATAATTCCAGTTACGACTTACACGCGTACTCGGTGTGTGTATAACTTGGTCTAGTTATTGTTAAAGCTGAGCAACCTATACCTACTAAGAGCTTAAAATAAACTAGGCTGAGATCTAATAACATTATTTTACCACAGAAGGATGCGGTACGGATGGAGTTGCTGACGATAACAGTAACGGCACCTGTTTGTGCTTTTATCTAGTCAATACGTTATTCTCTATAATATTTATTCTGCTGGTAGAAAATTTTGCAGCGTTCAACCTTTGTTCTTCCTGACAATTCCTGATGATGCGGCGGCCACTGCCCATTGTTAACGAAACTAACCGCGGGTGCAAAAGTGCTCCCTCTCCACCCTGAGCAAGAGCTAGGTCCTTTCACTCTAATGTCCGAGTCCTGCAACCATAGCTGCCTATCTGCTAGCTTCGTCCTCTTTCTAGATCTTAACCCAACAAAATCTCTTTCCAGACGGGCCCTGGCGGAAATCCATGCCCAACCGCCGTCTTTTGGAGCTCCCCTATCCCACGCCTCTCGGCAACATTGCCGTTCCGCTCAAGCAGCATGACGTTGTACTCGTCATCGTCCTTGTGCGAGAGAAGAATAACTTCAAACGGGCCCTTCGAGTTGTAGAAGGGCATCTCGCCAAATGCGTCCAAGCTAACATTGCCGCAGAGCACCCCCCGCGAGTCTACAAGACCAGCCAGAGCGACAAAAGGGTTGATGAAATCAAGGTTGAACCAGATGACCAGGGTCCAGAATTGAAGTAAGGGGTAATCACGAGTAGGCATCTCGTGCTGGAAATGCTCGGCTGGTGCGGTACGTGTTGTTAAGATACCTCGCCTTGTCAGAGCTGCTGGGGGCCGAAACGGCTGTCGCTTACGGTACCCGATAAATGAGGGGTCATCGATGGGGAACGACTCGTTAGCTGCGGGATCCCATACCAAGTTCGAGACACCGGAAGAGCTTCTTTTATACCAAACAATCCATGTGTTATCACAAAGCCACTTGTTCCAGGCTAAGTTGGAATTCCCCATTCGGCTGCCGGGTCCGCAACAGAGGCAACTCAGAGTGCCAATCCACCCTGCCCAGGAATAGCTAGGGAAGTTTAGGCGCCGGCGCAGGGGCGTCGAATCATCTTCTTTAACGAATAGTACAGCGGCATCAAACGCAGCCGTCGGCATTCCTTGGAAGAAGCTAAATCTGAGTTTCTCTGAGAATCGCCGCAGTATGCCTCCCATGGCGTGGATTGCATCCTCTTGGTTTGTGAGAGCTCGCCTGGTGTACGCTTCGAGAATGCGGCTGAGGGCATTCAACGGTATATCCATGCTGATGAATGATGTGATGAGTGTGGTAAACGTGTCGTCGTCGAAATATGGAGTAGGGTGGTCGAGGCATGCTTCGGAAAACTCGGACTGGCGACACCTAAAGAATATTTGGCCATCGACAAAGTATAGCGAGCGCCTGGGTAGAAGGGTCTCTTGGAAGCTGGTATGATGACTGGTTAGACAGGGGTTTTTTTTTGGGACGAGTAAAAGGGGGCCAAAAGGCACCTACGTCCACGCCCTCGTGCCGTGCACTGAGCTCTCCATCAAATGCATCAATTGCGTGCGCACGCCGAGAAGCACGCCAGGCTTCACCTCGACACAGGGATCGTACTCTTTGCGGCTGGTTTCTCTCACGCCAGGGAGACCGGCGTCAGCGTCATGGCCGCATGCGGCAATGATGGTAAACCAAGATCGCTCGTACAACTGATCCATGACCGCAATGCCGGCGGCGACATCCTCCTTGTCATCCTGAACCAAACACAATGCATCCACCCAGAGATAGCGCAACCCTAGCTTGCGTACCAGAATAATTGCGTCTCGGACGGTCCGGGGAAGTTGTTTGAATACCTTTTCGAGCTGTCCGCCTTGGAGAAGGGTAGGTAGGATCGCCTTGGTGAGCCGGAGCTTGACTGCCGTGCCCCAGACATAGCTCAGTGCAACATACTGACAGATTTCACGCGTTTCTGCTAAGCAGTTGTGTTGGACATCGATGAAACGAAGAGCCGGCAAGCCAGGAAACGCCTGGGTAAACGCCACTGGCCGCCCAGACGCCGAGATGTTGCAGCTAGTCGAGTGCTGGGTCGAACAAGTGGTGAGCCAAGAGGCAAGCATACCGACATCGAACTCGGGGCTCGCGCTTCTTCGCAGGAAGCGAGGACTTAAAGTTGCTCGGCGAGGCATTGTTCTGGCCGCAAAGCATATCTGTTGTCCCACCGCATTGGGAAGCGCGATCCCGAAGAACCCTCTACCAGCGTCGTTGTGATGCTTGTAGCGCTTGCCGAACCATTTGAGCGACATGTCGGGCTGCTCTCGATATTTCTCGGCATCACCTGTGGCATCCACTCTCTGCCACTCATGTAAGAACCTCCTGACAAGTTTACAGAACGGGCATTGACTCTGCTGTAATCTCGACCATGTCCCAAGGCTCCAAACAGGCGAGTCGTCATTTAAAAGTTTGTAGTTGAACTCGATGCTGGCGCAGTATTGGCACAGCGGCTCGATCTTTGCCATTGCGATTGCCGTTGCCTCCGAGCAAGGGCTGCGAGGTTTTGCGCGTGTGGATCAAGTTGGCCATCAAATCCTGCTGCGACGCGCGGATAAAGATGCGGGGTTGACGAGCCTTCGGTGAAGGCCCCCAAGCTTGTCGCAGGTGGATAATCATTGGCTGAAGAGCGTTCAGCCACCGAGGGGGTCAGTCCAAAGCCACAGGGTGGCTCACTGTGTTAGGTATTGAGAGCATGTAGATGGGCCCTCTTCATTTTGTGCCAAACAATCCACGTGCTACCACAAAGCCACTTTTCCCACTGGCAAGCCAAGTTGGGATTCCCTTCCGACTCTTATTACGCCTTCCTCACACGGCATGCTCTGGCTGCCGACAATCTGAATATGGGCGTCCCGAATATGCTTGCCTGTGCCGTAATAACGCGCCAAATGCGGGGTTTAGATACTCCTAAATACGCGCTGTTACTGCCTACATCGAGAACACACGGGATGCAAACGTGTATGCCTTAGACCAGATTTAATTGGCCTAATTAAAGAGAGGGAAAAAGGCTCTTGTTGGTTTAGGTTAAACGATGATTACGTATTTGACTCCAAAGTATTGTAACCTTATCGCCGCCGTCCCGTAGCAACGGCGCAACAAACTTATTGATCATCAATTCGTGTGCTTTGGGTTTTCCCGTTGTTCTCTGTTCTTAGCCAGTTAAGATAAAAAATGAAAATATCTAACGTGAAAAAGGGGCAGGCGGGGGGAGGGTGGTTTTACAAGCAGTTAAGCGCCTATAGGAAAAAGTATTGTTGCTTTGTAGCGGCTTACACGCCTGTACTACAACGTGTCAGAAAGAAAGGGGGTTTAGGGGCCCTGGCTTCCGGTCAGCGAAGCTGACTGGATGCCTGGCACTGCCTAAACGCCAGTCAGCCTCAGCCATGGTGTCGACAAAGCTGATTCCTACGAAGTGGTCTATAAAGAAGGAGGTTCTGGCTGAAAGCCAGACCACTCCGTAGCATTCAGCTTCATCAACACCATGTCTGACGCTGACTAGCGTTCAGACAATGCCAGGGCCCCTGAACCCCCTTTCTTTCTGACAATAATCATACCGGTAAAGTGAATTTATTACTAACGTTTAGGTCTGGACCCTGTGAAGCGACATTTAGCACGCGTGGCGCATCCGTTGCCGGTGAACACTTTTTCCTTGCTCGAGTCGTTTTCTAAAGCTGACTGGGATACTTTAGATCATGTGGATCCTCACAGCCCATCCAAGCCCTTGGATCAACCACCAGAATTGGGCCCAAAGTCAGGCCTGCTACCGACAACCAAAGCGGCTCCCGAGATTCAATCAAGCTCATGCTCAACTCACCAAAAAGCCATTGTCGTGGCTCTCATTCGGCCTCCTCCTGCTAGACTTGGTTTTAGTCGGCCCTGCCATTTGCTTCCTGTTCTACGCAGCCTTTGTGGCTAGGGCGGATGGAAAAGACGCCAACACCGAACCCGTTCCCTCTCTAATCAACGCTGCAAGATATATGGGCCTACTATATTTCCCGTTGCCTTCGCCGCCGTCGTGGCCGATTCCCTCGGGGCCTTGGCAGACCGGGCATGTTGTGTTTAGCACAGTAGGAGAGGTCGAGTCGCTTGCGCGGCAAAGGAAAGGAAGAATGTACGCCTAATCAGGTTGAGGGGGATTGTTCAGCTCGCCGATCCATAGAAGCCCGGCACAAGTGGATTTCCAAGCGCTTCTTGGTGGCAAATGTAGGGGTTCCAAGAAGCTAATGCAGCTACACGAGTAATCGTAATGCTTGGCGGGATCTACAAAAGGGGCACGAGTCATGCATCAACCCGAACATCGCAGCTTCATCTTCACATAACCCCTCAAGCCCATCATGAAGTCGCCCATTCCAGATTACCTCAAGCAAGTGCTCGAACACATTCGGGATCAAGATGGCGGTGCGCCAGCGGATTACATCGAGACGCTCGCCAAGGCGGATACGTCCCGGCTCGCCGTGGCGTTGGCCATGGTCGACGGCCAAGTCTACTCGGCCGGCGACGACTCGGTCGAGTTCTCGATCCAGTCCATCTCCAAAGCTTTTGTGTACGCCATCGCCATCGAAGACGCCGGGCTTGAGGCCGTGCTGGCCAAAATCGGCGTCGAGCCGTCGGGCGACGCCTTCAACAAGCTGTCCCTCGAGCGGGGTAGCAACCGGCCCATGAACCCCATGATCAACGCGGGCGCCATCACCGCCCATTCCCTCGTTATCGGCCCCAACGCCACAGCTGAACAGCGTACCGAGCGTATCCTGTCCGTCCTCTCCCGTCTCGCGGGTCGACAGCTCAGCGTCGACGAGGAAGTGTACCAGGCCGAACTCCGCGACGCTGACCGCAACATGGGCATCGGCTACATGCTCAAGGCCGCAGGAATCATCGCCTGCGATCCCCGCGAGGCCGTCACGGGCTACATCCGTCAGTGCTCCATCAACGTCAACGTTCGCGACCTCGCCATGATGTCAGCCACGCTGTGCAACGCCGGTATCCACCCCGTCACAGGCGAGAGCATCATCCCGCAGACGAGCGTTCGCCAGGTCCTCTCCGTCATGACCACCTGCGGCATGTACGACGCCGCAGGCTCCTGGGTCTCGCGCATCGGTATCCCCGCCAAGAGCGGCGTCGCCGGCGCCATCATCGGTGCCCTCCCGGGACAAGTCGGACTCGCTACCTTCTCTCCCCGCCTCGACGAGCGCGGAAACAGCGTGCGCGGCGTCAAGATCTGCGAGAGGCTGTCCAGCGACATGGGCCTGCACATGATGGATGTCAGCCAGATCGCTGTGGCCACGGTGCGCACTTCCATGGCTACCATCATCAACTCCGGACCGGACGCCCATACCGAGAACTGCAACCGATTGGTCGCCATCTTTAGCATGCGCGGTGTGGTGCGCTTTGGTGGCTCAGAGCGTCTCACTCGCGCCATTGTCCGCGAGCTGGACGCTCCGAACCCCGAAGATCCGGGCTCGGGAAGGGCTCACGATGCCTGCGCAGTTGTTTTGTCGCTGCATGAAGTCTTCTCGCTTAGCCCGGTTGCGAAGCGGGTTATTCACGAGGATATCTTTCGGCTGGTGAAGGAGGGGAGGCTGGTTGTGGCAATTGATCCGGGGAATGTGCTGCAGATTGATAGGGAGAAGGCGGGTGAGAAGTTCAAGGTTGTCGAGACGGAGGAGCAGGCGAGGAATGAGATTGGGGGGACGGGATGTCGGGCTGTTGCGCAGAGCAATGACTGGTGAGGGGTTGAGTCAAAAGTCCAAGGAGATTGGGTGATCAAAAGTTTGCTTACGGGGTGAAAAGCTCAGGTTGTAGCTAAGGTATCTAGCAGTCAAGAAAACGCGGGGACTGTTCGTTGAGGGCGGGTAGGTGTTTCTCGAGGAGAGCAGTGAACTCTTTCCGTCTCCCATTGGACAAGCAGCCCAAACATGCACAAATGCCACCCACTTGCAGTTCAAGGCAACCGCTCCAGCCGCAACTGCCCGATTCGCAGCTCGTCCGAAACCTCGCAGCTTGCACAGCCATCCACCACTTGTTGACCAAAGGCACCCCGCGTCGACCATGATCTTGACTCAATCTACCCCTCCCCCTCCCGGCCTCCCACCGCCGCCGCCGCACCAAAGACCAACAGCAGCATGGCGGATCCATTCTCCATCGCCGCTAGCTGCGTTGGACTCCTCGCAGCGATCAGCACAGCGACTATTCGCATTAGCGGATTCGTCCACAACGTCCGAACTGCACGAACCGATCTCGACGCCGTTTCGCGAGAGCTTGGCTCCCTCCGCACCGTTCTCGAGCTGATCCAGACGGATGCAGAGAACTCGCAGAATCAGCTGCCGCAGACGATTGTCCACCATCTTTGCGAGGTCTTGACGAATTGCAACGGGGCGGTTGCCGATATTGAGACGGTGCTGCGCAAGTACGAGAAGAGCGATGCGGTGACGAGTAGTCGGTGGGCGTTGTCGGGGCGGGGGGATGTCGAGAAGTTGAGGGCGCATTTAGAAGCGCATACGTCGGCGCTAGGGCTGGTGTTAGATATGATGAATCTGTTCGTTGTCTTTTTCTTAGATGGCGATGGATGAAGTGCCTTGCTGACTGTGCGGTCCACCAGTGTTGTTTCCATCAAAGTCAGACAAGAGACTTCGACGATACACGCCCAGACAACCGACATCAAACTCGACACGGCAAACATACTTGCGAAGATCGATCAGCTTCAAGCTCGCTTGCCCACCTTGGGTGCCGAAGAGAAGGATGATTACATGTTGCAGCGGTATCTGGAGGAAATGACGACATACACCGAGGGCATGCTCAGCAGCGTCGAGCCTGCGGATGACTATGTCTTGGAAACTGCGGAGGGAGAAATGGCCGCGCTGGAACGTTTTCTCGACAGCCCGGATAACTCGTCAAAAGCCGGTACTCAGCTTGCACCGCCAGCTTCGACGAGTGAGGCAGCTGGACCGCCACAGGCTCAGCAACTACCCGTTGGGGTCCCACAAAGGGGGAAAGGGAAGTACTCCCTGTTTAGCGGAAATCTCGTTATTGATATCCCCTTACCCCAAGACACCCTTCGGAAGTTCCCCCATGCTCCCGATGGAGGACGAGACGAGTTTACTCATGTGAGATACACAGCAGTTACTTGTGACCCTAATTTTTTCCATGAGAAGGGTTACTCTTTGCGGGCTGGTCTGTTCACGATGCCGAGAGCAACAGACCTCGTGCTGTCAGTGTTCTTTGATACCAACCACCGCGCGAACCTTCTCGATACTCTTTCGAAGATTTGGGATGCTGTGGATCAGTTCCATCAACTTCCAGTTCCAGGACGACATGCGCCCAAGGGCACGAGGTGGAAACACGCGGTACTACATCTTCACTTTGCGACGATACCGGGACGCGAATCACGAAGCTATCTACACGGGATTTCCGCCCGGCCGCTCTTGTACGATAGTCCTGAGTCTGACAAGTCATCAAGTTCACCATTTACCGAGACGTCTTCGGTCAATGGGCAATCTGTATTGTGGCAGGTTTATGAAGTATGTGCCAGTGCGAAAGGGGAGGTGAACGTTTTCGCTGACTGTCTGCAGTACACGACACAACTCCGCTTCCTCCGACGCACAGACTCTCGGCCACATATTAGCGACATGCCAGGCTATTCCACATTCTTGGGCCGCTTTCCATTGCAAACAATCGTCACTCATGGTACCAAATCATTCGCGACTACTGTCCCTGGCGATAACACCACCGCTTGGAAAGCATGGAGAAACACTCTGCGTACAGGTTTGCTATCAACAGTGACTGTCTTCGTGGACAGCGAAGATGCAGCGGCTTACCTCAGGCCATGGAGTCTCACAAAGGCATGGAGTTGGAGTCTTGCCAAAAGTCATGTAGCAGGAAACCGCGAAGTTTCGCTCGTTGATATTTGGGATTGGTCCGACAGGTGGAACGACATTAAGACACTGATCTCTTGATTCGTGCACGCTGTCGTGGAGGACTCAACGAACGCCCCAACCCTGAACTAGAACCCCCGTTTGCGCTACCAAAACCTTGATCTTATGTGCAAGTGATGTTGTTCGTGTTCCCCG
>JAXQJB010000082.1:0-12684 GCA_037042205.1 Schizothecium sp. R5324 | reverse complement strand
CAGTGGAAGCGAAGGGCTGTGGGGCAGACTGCTAGAGCTCTAACACCTGGTCTAGAAAAAACCGCGAAAGTCTGGTAGCGTTCCAGCAGACCAGTTTGGCCGCGTTGATTGGCGGTGACTGGTGGCGGGGTGGGCTTATCGGCGGATCATTCGCCGACCGAGAAAACTAAAGTTGCTTCGGGACCCACTATTCTTTTTTCTGGAGACGAAAATTTACAGCAGCTCCAAAGCTCCTTGAGAATATCGAGGCAAGGTCGCGCATCGATACCAATTGTTCGCCGCACAACACCAGCACGTCAACTTGACACTGTTGACGGCGACAGAACACATCGGAAGCACACATTTCTACATTTAATTCTAACAACATCACGATGGGCTTCGAGCGAGGCGGACGAGGCGGTGGCCGCGGTGGAGGTGGTTTCCGTGGTGGTGATCGCGGCGGTCGCGGTGGTGGCCGTGGTGGTGCTGGGGGCTTTGGAGGCCGTGGTGGTCGCGGCGGAGGCGGTAAGTCTCTATCTTCTTTTCATTCTGATAGCGATCCTAGCGACAGCACCCGGCAACAAACCTTGTCGCAACAACGCCTCGCTCCTGAACGGCAGGGGAACATGAGCCGGCTTTATTTGGTCCTTGGAGGTAGCTGTGTGTATCAGTATGGCTAACAGACTGACACAGGTCGTGGTGCTCCCCGTGGCGGTGGTGGTGGCCGTGGTGCGCCTCGCGGTCGTGGTGGCCGTGGCGGAGGCCGTGGCGGCGCTGCTGGCGGTGCTGGAGGCAAGAAGGTCATCGTCGAGCCCCATCGTCACAAGGGCGTTTTCGTCGCTCGCGGTGGAAAGGAAGATCTCCTCGCGACTGCCAACCTTGTTCCTGGAGAGTCTGTCTACGGCGAGAAGAGGATTTCCGTTGAGGGCGCCAAAGATGAGAACGGTGCCTCGACGAAAACCGAATACCGCATTTGGAATCCTTTGTCAGTAGAGTCCATTCGTGTTCGCGGGACTGTTGCTAACTTTACGCAGCCGATCGAAGATTGCTGCCGGTATCCTGGGCGGTCTCGAGAACATCTACATGAAGCCCGGTTCCAAGGTCCTTTACCTCGGTGCCGCCTCCGGAACCTCAGTCTCCCACGTTGCCGACATTGTCGGCCCTACTGGCTCTGTCTACGTAAGAATCCAAGCAACCGATATGAAATCTATTCTAACGTCAGCACAAGGCTGTCGAGTTCTCCCACCGATCCGGAAGAGATCTCATCAACATAGCGACCCGCAGGACAAACGTCATCCCGATCGTCGAAGATGCCCGCAAGCCCATGTCCTACAGGATGCTCCTCCCAATGGTTGATGTGATCTTTGCCGACGTTGCTCAGCCCGATCAAGCTCGGTGAGTCGTCACGATGCCTATATGCCACCCAAGAACCAGAGGCTAATTGTTTTCCACAGCATCGTTGGTCTGAACGCAAGGCTGTTCCTCAAGCAGGGTGGTGGTGTCCTCATTTCGATCAAGGCCAGCTGCATTGACAGCACAGCTCCCCCTGAGCAGGTGTTCGCCAGCGAAGTTCAGAAGCTCAGGGAAGATAAATTCTTCCCCAAGGAGCAGCTTACCCTCGAGCCGTATGAGCGTGACCACGCCATGGTATCGTGCGTGTACCTCCAGAAGGAGTTCGAGGGCTGAGCAAGGAGGTCGCATTATGGTATCGTTCAGTGCTCTGCTCGAGTGCCTTCTCCCATTACTCGGTGTTCAACTGGCTGGTTGGTTTGCGTGAAGTATGGACAGGCGAATGGCGTTCTGGGGATTTGCTTATTTCAGCATGGGTGAAAAGTAGCATGTCGGCGATGCAAGGGTGCCAGAGCAGTCTTGCCCCTGGGTCAGGCGAACTCTTGACGATGATTATCGGACTAGAGGCTTTGCCACAGCGCCAGATACTTCAAAGCGATGGTCAGGGATGACATATTAAAGCCGCAGTCAAACATCTAAGGAGCCGCCGGTCATGTGTTGTAAATACTCGATAGCACAACAGATTGGCTCGTTGAATTAAATTACTTACCACTGCACTCGCCTCGCGGTGGTTGAGAAGCATGTTCCTCCTTTCGGTGTGGGATGCTCCCGAGTATGTGCCGAAGACATGGGGTCTCAGGGTGTTGAGCTCGACATTGCTATTGAGGGCGGTGGTGTCGAATGGACGTGTGGACTTGGCTAGCGGCCGAACATGACGGAGGTATCCTGATGCTCTTTGTTGGCTTTGTTGGTCCGTTCTCGGGCTTGGTTGCCTGTCCTTCGCTCGCCCATATCGCATGGCGGTATGCCTAATCTCGTCTTCCAAGGTTTCCGTCCCCATTGTGAAGTCGTGTGCAATGACTAACCCTAGTTTCAGGTGGTCGTAAGCGACACTTTTCCTATGGCACGAGTCCTGTGTCCCAATCAACGAGTTTAGACGTTGTTTGGATCTATGATTTGCAGTTTCCAAGGCACTGGAACATTTGAAAATTCACCTCTGATGAAGCAAGTCACACTACCTCCCCAGACTTCAAAGTAGGGGTAACAGCGCCCTCCTAGGGGAAGGTAGAAGGATGCCCAGGGATCTATCCGTTCGGAATATTTGTAATGCTCTCGTGCTTTAATCTGGAGTGCGTTAGGTTGCTTGGGTTGTATTTGCTTGTTCTGTATCATTGTGGAACCTCTTCCCTCTGACTCTTCTTCCTTCCCCATCAAGACATGATAAAACCGGAACCCTGCCGTCAGACCAAAATCACCCTAGTGATTGTGGTCTTCCCAGTGTGTTCGATTCTTGCCGCTACTCAACCAGTTCACCGACTGGTTAGTGTTCTTGAATGTTGTCCAAGGGGCGAGGAGCTCGAGTTCGCAGTTCGGATCGAAGACCGTTCTAAACAAGGCCCATGTACCTTGAATGAGAGAAGGACAAAAGTCTTGAAAAGATGGCTCAGTGCAATCCTCACGGGCGATTCGAGGCCACGAACATCACAGCAACTCTCACGTAGGTATGTACCAAGTTGCTCGTCGGGGCTCCGTTAGGTGCCCCTATATACCGCCGAGCTGCAAACGGCCGTCCTTCTGATGCCGATGCAGGCTCGCAATATTGAATACAAGAACAAAGTCGAAGAAGTCAGTAACGACATCCCAGCGTCAACCTGGCTAGCTCGCCTCGCTGTCCACAAGATGCACCCGTGCACAAGTCATTTGAAGAGTCGGGCTCAACGCTCAATCGATGCTCATACCTGGAAGCCGTCAGCAGTGTTGGCCGAAGCAGCTCAAGCAAGGCCAGTATGACAGCCTCCATACAGTCCACATCCCAAACCCCCTTCGCCAACCCCAATCCTCATCCTTCGTGACTAGATACATCCAAGGCAACAACCAAAAGCCACCTCGCATCCGAGAGCATCACCAAATCATCACCAATCATCCCCTCCCTCTCTCACCCAGCTACCATCCCACCGCCGATCGACACCCCAATTGCCCCTTTCTTCCAACCCGTTCTGCACAACACCACGGCTCCCGCATCGAACCAATCCCCACACCCGCCTGACACCCGCCCAAGGCGCTCCCCGCCCAATAGCAACCCCAGCACGTGTGGTGGCTGACTTCTCATGCCGTCGCTCTCTCCAAGCCCGACAAGAGCCACAAAAGGGATGCATACCGGTCCAGTCCAGTCCAGCACCAACGGTATCAGATCAGGTCAGGCCAGACCAGCAGTCCAACCACCAGGTAGATGCCGTAGGTAGGTGCATGTTTCACGACGGTGCGAGGCCGCCTTCAACCCGCGGGTCTGGAACCTGGGACTTTCGGGCAGGCGGGCGGGTAGGGAACATCTGTCCCTCACCGAGAGGTCTAGACGACAGCCATACATAGAGGCAAAACGCCAGCGGCAGGAAAAGGGAAATCAGAAGCGAGGGAGTTGCCGCAGCCTTGCGGTAGACCCTTCGAAAGAGCAGGTACTGCAAGTAGGGTATCGAATACTCGCCAGAAGCAGCAGGAAGCCCCTGTGTGTGTCGCGGCTTGCCGTCCAATACCTGCCCGCTGATTACCTAGTCAACCATGCTTCTCCTTTTTGTTTTTCCCGCTCAGGTAGGTACGCACCGCGTACGCCGACTCAATGCTCGCAGGTGCGTGCGATAATCCTTCTCGTCTCACACATGGCCAACACAAGGCTCCTAGCGCCTATGCCACGATAAGACCGGCAAAAAGAAACAAGAAGACCTGACCCCCAACTGCATCGCATAGGCCTCATCTCTGACCGGCCCCCCAGCGACTAACCGGCAGCTCAGGGACCTCGAGGCTCAAGTCCAGAACCCTTTCCTCCCGTGCGGAGTGCCGACGACTGCGTCGGCCGCCATCAGCGGCCGTCGGCATTTACCGCTCCCCTCAAGCCTCCATGCAGGATACATACATCCCCGGATGCAACCAGCTACTGACAGTACATGTTGAGTGTCCTGCAAGTGCCCATATCACACCACATTTCTTACACGCAGCGGTATTTCCGCCTGTCAGAAATCTTGCCTTCAGCCAGGGTTCACCGCAGGAATGAATTGGACAACCCCGGGCTTGCTCCCAATAATTGTTTCTTTGTCGTGGGCAATCTTGTCGCGAAGCGCCAAGAAATGAGGTTCTAGACCGCGTTGTCCCCGTGATACCTTGCAAAGCAAGCACACCCTTGTCTCATCCAGGGGGAGGGTGCGTGCGTGCGTCCGAGGCGCGTTTCCTCGCCAAACACGCAGGAGGAAACCTTGCGAGAAAAGGAAAAATGTGAACGAAAAAAGCACGAGAGATATCGCACGTGTGGTGTCTGGCCGCAAGGCATGACTTGATCTTGGCTTCACGATCCATGTCGATCCACCCCCCAGCATCAGCCAGCTGCCGATTCCAATGTATCTTTTTCCCACTTTGGGCGAGGGGGGGACCCCAGGGGCCACGTCCAGTCGCATCAGGGACATTTTTGCATTCCCTGCTCAGCAGCACCTTTAGCAACGAGCGAGATTTGAAGGGACACAAGCCGACTAACACATCTTGGGAAGATTTAGGCGTGCAGACTGCCATTGCATGTTGCAACACCCTGCCTCTCCCTGTGTGGACCCTCGGTGGGCATTGAGTTGCTCCTCAGGCCCACGGGCACCAACCGATCGACCGGGAGTTTTAGAGCCACTTGGTGCGCTATGCTCCAGTAGGAAGGAGGCAAAACAGCGATCCAGATCCCCGGGAACAGGCCAACAAGCTAAGGGATCAGCGCAGCCGCGACGCCCTCTCTGTTAGGCTTATCAAAATCGAGCTCCTTCAACCGAGAGTCATCGTCCAGAAACAACTGCCGCGCGGGGAACGGCGAACCGAGACTTGATTTGAAAGTTTCTGGTCAACATTCCAATGCTCGTCTTCCTGCCAATCAAGGCGGCCGGAGCCACGACTTCCCCGAGTGGCTTTTGTCTCTGCAGCAGTCCCCGAACCTGTTTCTGTCCCGGGGGGAGACACATGCTCTCGTGTAATGATTCCATCATTTCGAAGGACCCTGTGTCGTTCCCGTCTCCTGTCATTTCTTCGGGGGGTTTTTTTTTTAGCGGCAGCCCTCGGGGAGGGGAGGACCGCTCTCCTGTGTGGCACACTGCCTTGGGACTCCCGAACCAGCCCGCTGGGACAGGGCAGCTGTCCGGGCCACATCGTCCCGGTCCCCCACTGCGACGTCGTCCTGCGACGAAAAGGCAATTTGGATGCCATCCGCGGTCCATGGCACGAAATGACCAGGGGCATCGGCAACGTCCCTGTTATTCCTGCGCCCAAACGAACGCAACCTGGCTTCCTGGCCGTCGAGACGGGAACCACGGATCCATGATGGCTGGTCCTCCATGTCGATAACACTCCCGTGCTACTATTTTGCGCTTGTCTCGTCGCTGGGCAATTGCCTTTTGGTGCGCGCCGGGATGGCCCCCGGGTCCCAAGACAGAACTGTTTCTTTCCTGCCACATTTCCTTCCCACACGGCGGGAAACCAAATGAGAGACAAGACGGCAGGTTGCATGCTTCCCCACTACGAGTGTTGCGATACGGTTGTCGACTGAGACGTCTCATGTGAGGGGAGACGGATGAGGACGCGATCCAAGACATTGCAGCAATACGAAGCTTGCGCACCCAATGAGGATGAGTGACCCTCTCCGCATCTGTGGATAGATGGTCCTGTTGCTGGTGGGGGGAACCCGCATCATCCAACTCCGCATGGAGAATGCCACCGTCGTGGGGATGTTCCTCATGCCGAAAGGGCAAGCGAGGCCTAGAACGCAACAACGCTTCGTAACTTCCTCCAGCGCAGGCCGCGTCGTCTAGGAATAACTGCCCTGTCTGTGGGCACCTGACGAGAGGGTTGGCCAGCTAGGTGAGCCGAGCAACAAACGCCCGCAGCGGTGTATCATGCGAGGTATCCGAAGACCTGTCCATCGCGGAAATATCGTCATAGGTGTGTTTTACCCAGACGATGATGCGGGCACAGCAGCCCTATATCGGTAAATATGATATGATCCGCGTTGACATGTGGGTGTTCCCCAAACCCCCAAACCCTCTGCGCCATCCCACCAACCCTGGGCTTCGCGGGACGCCATCGCGCTGCTGGTGGAGGTTTCCGCTGTGGTTGTGTCTACGGGCAGGACACGGGAAGCCCCTCTTCCGGCAAGTCACTGCGAGCCTGTGGATGTGTTGATGCGGTGGTGGTCTCCTCCCGTCAGCGTTCCGATCAGTGTCAGTGTCATTACTGCTATTCAATATCCAGTCGGGTCCTGCAACGCGATTTTGTAAAATTGATTGAACGATCTCCAGGTTGGCGGGATCCTTGAACTGAGGGTGTGTGGGTGTATCCAAATTTAGGCCATCGGGTTGCATCGGGACTGTCTTGCCTTTCACTGCCCCATCCAGGCCCGATTGAGGCTGGGTTCAGGTACGTGACGGAGAAGACTCCAGGTGGGACAGGAAAGTTGCTCCAGTTGATTCCCTGGGACGAGATGGATGTGGGGACGAATGGTAGTGAGGGGAAAGGAAAAGGTCCATGGGGGCCCCAAGCACTGCAAAGTGGTGTGGAGAGGGAGCCCTCCGCCCCAACCCCTCGCTGCCACATGACCTTAGAGCTGGGTAGCTCACGGTGCGCCCTGCAAGAGAAGCTATCTGGCTGATCCTCTTGACGAGACTGCGACTGATGTGATTCCGGAAACAGTGATCTGGAAGAATTGTGCCAAGTGATCGATTCATTCGGTCGACACTCTGTGTGCGTCTGGGTTGAGACCCCGAGGTACTGTCAGTCGTGGGGCTGCGCCACCTTAGCATTTCTCGAGGTGTTCAAGGTTCAACCAACACCAACAAGCCATACCGATCGATCGCGCAGGGTGACTTGGAGGGCGTCCTTCTCCTGTCGTCGCCCATTGTTTAATGCCCCGTATTAGAGCTGTGTCTAGTTTTCTGTTGCAAGATCTGGTCGATGATAGGATCCCTTTTTTTCCTTTCTTTCTCATCCCGACCTCGAAGCGCCGATATCCGTGAACTCCGCATCGACTTGCTTGGAGGTAATCTCGTCTGCGCAAAGTCAAAACGGCTTGTTCCGTGGTGACCTTTGATATCGTGGTGTAAAGTGCGGCTTAAGATCATTCCCCGATCCGCACAAGAAATACACACTGTGCCCAACCTGATCTATTGGGCGTTGGCCAATGTCCGTGTGCCTTCAGGGGTCAAGGCCCTGTACAGCTTCGGAGTTGGTAATTAATGGATGCTAAAATAGCAACACCCCAGATTTCCGTCTACCAACTGAGCCTCCACGTCGAATCACGTTCCAACAATCACCTCAGGCATTCAATCCCGCCATTGACTGCTGCCAGTCGCAGTTTGTCGAGGCAGCAACGTTCAATCCTGCCTTGCTGCTGCCAGACTGGCAAACACTTTCGGGGGTGAAACGATGAGCGAACAAAAGGCTTGATCTGCCAATGGCGGGAGGATCCTCGGCAAGGATGCTGTTGGACAGTCGGGAGGCCTGTGCTCGACGCTCGAGGGGTGGGGGGTGGAGGAATCATGCTCGTCTCTTTTTTCCGAAAAGGGAACCGCCTTGAATCTGACCGGTACGTACACTGTTGTGCTGGCCGCGTTTCTGTTACCGCGATAAAGGGAAACGTTTCGAATTGTCTGGTCGTTGCATGCCCCTAATATCGGCTAACAGAACATTGAGGCTCTGCGTGATGTTCCTCTTCTTTGCGCGCGTGCTCTTCCATGTTCGTCAGCAGTGAGTTTGTTCGCATCCACTGGTCAAGCTGCAAGCCGCATGTTGAGTTCGGCCAAGGTCTCATGAACCCCTACTGAAATTGGGAGGGATGTCGGCCATGTTGACAGCAGCGGACAGGGTGCCCCTTTTTTCCAGTTTATCGTCAAAGCCGCAATTATTCCGTGCCCGTATTTGATCTTGCTTCGATTTCGATGCACTCGCGTATTTCTGCAAAACCTTCCGATTCTCCAGCGTCCGTGTCCCGGCGAGTTGGCTTTACAGCTCCGGCGCGCGGTGCAAGCTGCCGTGATTGACGGCCGACTCGGCGTGCCGCCCGACCAAGAACCAGTTTTGCTCAGGGTTTTCGGTGTGACCGTCTTGGCGGAAGTCCACTTTGATCAGGAACAAAAAGCTCCGACCAATCCACTCGGTCCTTCGCCCCAACCACTGATGATGGCGTTCGATGGCTTGACAGGTGGCGCGGAAAACTACCGGAAACAAGGGGGCGCGAACGCCAACCGACCCTAGAAAGCCTA
Organism: Schizothecium sp. R5324; assembly: GCA_037042205.1. Lineage (NCBI taxonomy): Eukaryota > Fungi > Ascomycota > Sordariomycetes > Sordariales > Schizotheciaceae > Schizothecium > Schizothecium sp. R5324. The sequence goes on along the minus strand of JAXQJB010000082.1, from coordinate 3,925 downwards.
GCTTAGCGATCAACGAAGCAATCTGAGTTGTTATCTAAATCGCAACATCAACCAGAGTCATGCTCTTCTCCAGACCCGTTGCTGGGAAGAAGGCATCGTGGTGAACCAATCGCGGTGTACTAATTGACTTGACGGAGCTATGGGCGGTACACGATCGGACACAAAACTATCCGGTCCTGTACAAGTCGCTGCCAGGCCCGTTTGGGCCTGTCGCACAGGTAGCTGTAAACGGTTAGGCAAAGATTAGGTCTGGTGGGAAGACCTCCACCACGAATTGAATGACATGGGTTGGCGAAGATCCGTCCAGAGTGCAGAAGTTGCTGCAGGGGTTTGTCAAAGTACCGACCATCCGGCTCCACCTCGAGCCTGGAGGAGAGTTGCTTGGGCTCAGCCCTACTAAGGTGTCTCCCTGTCTCCGGATTCAGCCACACATTGCCTGCGACCTTCTCGGCACTTGCCATTGAGTGTGATGATGAAACAAGAATCCACTTATTGAAAGAGACCTGTTGATAATGCTGCAACCCCAAGGCTACGCTCCTTAAGGCCAGCCGGATGAATCGTTGGCCCGCCATTTGCCTCTCCTGGTTCGTTGATCGCTCTATTTTGAGCTAGTCGCCCCGTATGGTAGGCTGCGTGAAGGCCCTGGGGCGCCATGGATATCGGAGACCTCTTTTCTCTGATCTTGAATTGCAAAAGTTCCTAAATTCCTGGAGATTCCTGGAAGTAATTTGGCGACGGCGGAAGCGGTAAGGGTAAGCGGAACGCGGGATGGATGTTAGTGCTTGTTTTCAACCCGTGGAGGATTTCCACGCGCCCAGCTTCCACACCGCACATGCCTTTTGTTGCTCTTGCCTTCGCGAACCGCCTGGCAGGCTTCACGTGGAAGGTGCATCTTTTCCCCCCCTGCGGCCACCCCAACTTACACGCCTCCTTGCACATCACCAGGCACTCGCTCACAAATGTCCTCCAATCGGCCCCCAACATCTGCGGGTGTTTTTTCTATGCCACCCAACGCAGTAGGCACTTTTTCGAACGCACACAGGACGTCAACCGGGCCGCAGTGCCGGTTATGTGTCTCATCCGCCCCTGCAGACGAACAGCTCACGGCAAGATCCGTGGCCTTTGGGCCTGTTGTTTCGGACAAGCATAAAAACAAGCCACTCTCCTTTTCCCTACAGATCCCAATGCCAACCCAGAGCCAATCACAGTGTCACGAGCGCGTCGCATGAAGTCTCGGCCACCAGATCAACAACGGTCGCTAGCCTGCAAGAAATTACCGCGCCGGTTACGGCTGCGGAAGCGAGGCCGGAAGCTTGCTGTGGAGGCGTTTCTTTGGTCTGTGGTTACTGGCTTGACATGGAATGCCTAAAGAGCCACGAAGCGGCCCAAACACAATTCCTCAACCGCCAATGCGGACAATTCACCCACCGTCCGATATGCCTCGTCTGACGTGTCGGGCCAGGGAAGAACGAACTGTGTGCCAGGGAGATTATCTTCACTCATTATTCGCTCGTGAAAGGGATCTATGAAATGCGGGCATGGAGCTAAGGCGATGCAGGCCGCGGGGGAGAGGGAGGATGTCTTTGGATTGGTATCGCATCATACCATGGCGTCCTGTCAGCTCGTCGGCCAGCATTGTGGCGCTCCTGTAGGGCTGAGCGGCGTCCATCGCATCATTGTCGTTGCTGCCACTCCCGCAACCCCCATCCACCATAGGCACGGAGAAGAATGTGCGCTGAGTTTATTAGGACCTGGCTTGTTACGCGTAGCGGAGCGGTTTACGTGGCTGCGGTTCGGCTTTGCACAGTATCAGTGGACAGACCCGGCCCCTTCATGGATGCCACAGTCGATAGCATCCCGGTCGCATCTATCTAGGGAAAGGAATGACACCCAGCCAATCATGCGGCGCCTTGGTTATGGCGCCAAGTTCGGGAGACATCACAGGTCCCATGGCCGTCACAATGTACGCTCGACGGTCGCAACATGCGCAACCGAGCGGCTGGTGGGAACCTAACTCTTGCACGCTCCGTGGATCGGATGGAGGACACACTCGCCAAGGTGATGGCCAAATGCACCATTCTATCTGGCGGCCTGCAATATCGCCCTGCTGGTAGACAGTTCCCGCTCGGGCAACTGCGGGCAATTATTAAGAACAGTTGTGGTCGCGTTTCTGGCCACTGTCACACCAACAGACAAAGATTGTGATTGACCCGCAATCTCTATAGAAATGGATCGATTCTCCTAAAGAGTGCCATTTGCCAGTAAACTTGACGGCTTGTAGCTTCGCGAAAGGAGCAAAAGCGGCACCGCATGCCACCAACCCAGGTTGGCAAGATCAAGAGTTGGATGTACCTACGCTTTGGCTCAAGGGAGACCCTGGATCAGTGTGCGGGGAGGAGGCGGAGATACGGACCCGGTCGACAGCAACAGATTGACCAGCTGCCGACCACCATCTCCTCATCAATATCACGGCCCCTGGCCACCTTAGCGATGGCAGATATTGAGTAGGAACGAGGCTCGTACCGCTACCGCTCCCCGTCAGCGCCTCGTCGACCACCCGCTGGTGTGGAATACCGCACGGCATCACATCGCGCAGACGGAAGATGGCTGCCAAGTTCCCAGGACCAAGGTTGCACTGCCCTCCCTATGGACTGCTTTTTTTGGATTTTAGCTTTTTTGCTGGCAAGCCCGCTTCCCCACACGTCGCAGGGCTTCGGGCATGGGTGTCTTTGGGGGCCAGGGTGTTCTCGTGAAGCTACCAATCACGATGCCGGTCGCCAATTCCTTGGCCTTTTGGGTTCCGGCTAGTCCGATTACGGCAGCATTCTTCGAGCCGGCTTGAACGACGCCGATCTGCTCGCTCTTTCTACCCTGCCGTCACACGTGTGGTAGTGTTTTTGCTCTGGCAATCTCTCCACCACTGTCGATCGTTTGCCCCTGGATGTCGAGATTCAACTCAAGATCCGCGTGCAAAGGCGCATGAGGAAAAGCGAAGTGGTAAGAGATGACATGCAGGAGAAAAACAGGCGGCAAGTTCTAGCCCGCAACGACACGACATCAAACGTCAAATGGAGACGTGGGTATGAAAGGGTCTCACTCTGCGGGTCGTGATTGGAGAGACACCGCTGATAGCGTTAAGCTTCGTTGACCCCTATCTCCTTACATCGAGAATGTTTCAAACTCTCCGTCAAAGGGACTGTTGTGAGCACGATTTCGCCTCGGAGCAGGCGGGGACACCGGATGACTGTCCACAATACTCATGGACCCAAATCAAATGCTGCGAGAAATCAGAAATTTCCCAGACGCAGCCAGGTGGGGCTTCGGTGACAAGAGGCAGGAGGCAGGAAATGATTCCCGCTGTAACAGTCTCCGACACATCTTCAGACTTCTCTTGCTCGGTAACTACTCCAGCACGTGCAGCTATCGTTGACCGAGGCTCAATTGCATCGAAACGCATCGCATCGCATGCCGGGTAGATAGAGGGGGGGCTTGGTCAAGGCCCGACTACGAGCGAGAGAGAGTAAAGACTCGGGCGTTGGTCCCGTTCACTCCCGATCCAATCAGATCTCGCGCTTCACGAATACAACCGAGCAAGAAGCACCAGCCAGCCTTTGAGCCTTTAGGGATTACCTCCCCGCTCCCCGCTTGCATCACCGCTTTGCCGTGGTAGGGTCCTTATCAGCAGGATTCTCCTCCCCACCGACTGGATCAAGTACGCGTAGTTCACTTCGGTTGTGACTATCGGTCGCCCTCTAACCGGAGTCATCGGTCTCCGGCAGCGTCATGGCCGTATATCTCGCTCTCGAACAAAGTTCTGCAATTAGCAGATGCATCTACCGTCCCTATCCAGCGCATTGCCCGCGCGGAGTTCTATCGAATGCGACGTGACTGCTGCTGGCCTGACGTCCACTCACAGCCTGTGGTT
>JAXQJB010000081.1:0-11001 GCA_037042205.1 Schizothecium sp. R5324 | reverse complement strand
TCAAACTCAAACGACCTGGCAAGACGAAAGCCAAGACTGACTTGGATGGCAAGCTTGTGCTCGGAAAAGATGACGAGGAGGAAATGGACGTCAACATGGACGGTGGAGCTGAGGAGAACGGTGTTGGCGCCTATGTCGCCGCGCTCAAGGGTAAAGACGTGCCGCGCAGGGGTCTTCGTGGAAAGCTCAAGTGGTCTAACAAGAGGGGAGACGATGATGACGATGATGAGGACGATGGCATGGATGTGGATGAGTCTGCTGCGAAGGTGCTCAAGAGTAGGGGAGGCTTCCGCGGGCGAGGCGGTGATAGGGGGTCACGGGGCGCTCCTGGCAGCGGGAGGGGAGGCCGTGGGGGCCGTGGAGGGAAAGGAGGTATCGCTACAGGCAGAAGGCCTTTGGGTGGCGAGAAGCAGCGTGGCCCGGCAACTTCCGGGTCTCGTGTAGCCAAGGGCGGGAGGGGGCGAAGGTGATTAGACATGGCTTGATTTGATGGTTTACTACATTCGCGAATATCAAAAGAGCACTCGAGCTTCCGGTTTCGGCAAGTAGTTTCCACATGATATCCATATTGGCAATGCCGTTCATTAAGTGCGTGTACATAGACCGCTGAGTCAGTTGCAGCTTGCGCGAACCGTCCTCCAGCAATAGCAACAGAAAGCATGCGTCGGCCAAAATAGGTCGCGAAACGAGAAACACGGGCTATCCATGGTCTATAACTGTTCCATCAAACAAGGCACATATCGTGTGCCGACCCCCTAACGCCTCAAAAACGACCCGACCCAATCTTCCCAATGCCCGCTCACCGGAACTTGCTATAGATAACGGCGAAAATAAGCAAAACCAAAATCGTAATAATCGCAATGGTGATTATCCGATTCGTAGCCATCCTATAACCTCGTTAGCGTACACCCCAACAATTAAAAGCCAGCAGCGGGATACAGTACCTACGCGCCATGCCCCTCAACGTCTTGACGCTGCGATCCACATAGCCCTCGCTCTCCAGCAACACATCCTGAGTATGCCGGATCCTCTCCCTCTGCACGTGCAGATCCGCCAGCGTGCTCGCACCAATCGCCTCCGTCTCGTTCGCCAGCGCTTGGCTCGCCTTCAACCGCTGCGTGCTGCGATCCAACCGGTCCGTCCCCGCCAACAGTTGCTGCCTCTGCTCCAACTGAACATCTGACGGGCCCCCACCTGCAGGGTCATCGCGGTAGCGGCTCCCCCCGAAAAGCGCCGCGCGGTCGTCGGCCAGCGAGCGGAGCTTGCGCTTGTAGTTGTCGATGTCGGTTGTGTAGTTGCGCAGGCGCTGGTTAAGCTTGGTGCGGGCCGCCGAGGGGACGTTTTGCTTCTCGAGTTGCATTTGTTCGAGGAGCTCGGTGGCTTCTTCGAGCGCGCGCTCGGCGGAGGAGAGGGAGGCTTTGCGCGGCTCACCGGAGAGGTCGGGGATTTGGTCGAGCTTTTGGGTCAGGTCGGCTTGGACGAGTTTGAATTCGGCTTCGTAGGAGCTGAAGAGCTCCGTGCCGGCTTCGGTGTCGAGCGGGTTGGATGACATATTTGCGGTTGCGACAAGAGGGTAGATGGGAGCGGTGTATTGTTGGGGCGGTGATGGTTATTGGGAGGGGATTCATAAGTGTTGGTGGTGGCTGATGGGAGTGGTGTTTGGAGGTTGGGAGGCACGTGCGTGATCAGACAGTAATTGTGGGGTATTTACACCGTACACGAGCCGGGGTGGTCAGTCTGACAATAGGTAGAAGTGTCTTTTTATAGTTGACGAGTGGCTTCTAGAACGTGGAAGGGGAGCCTAAAGTCATATCCTAACAGGATGGAACAAAAGCTATAGGTTTTTGAGGAGAGCGATTGTCTTTGGTGGAACCGGTGATGGTGCATTATGCACTGTACTAGGCTTCTGACTGCGTCATCGCCTTTGTCTCGCCTGAGCGGCGCAGGTGGGAGGCAACAGGATACCATCGACAAAAATTCCAAATCTCGGGAATCTACCTACTCGCTTCTTACTTCTTTGTTTCAATGACTGCGACCGACGCTCTTGGATATTTATGGGAGTTTGTCGAGGATCAGGCCGGACCAGTTGCGAGAGGATTTCGAGGACCACTGGGCTTCCTTAACCCCATGTTTCCAACCTGGCAGAGGAAACACCCAACCCTATCTTTAGAAAAGAGAATGTCCATTTGCACCGTATCCCACACAAAACCCTTGACTCTGCACCAAACCACACGACTACAGCAGTCCTGTTATAGCTACACCTAAGGCTTATCTTTAACTTAAGGGAGGTAATAGAATTAGTTAAAAAGGCTTTAAAAGCTAGTTCAAATACCCCCCTTTAGCTGGAAAAAGGCCTCCAGTGTAGCGGTAATAGTGGTTGCCGTAGTGGTGGTGGTGGTGGTGGTGGTGGTGGTGTGTTGTGGTGGGGATACGTTGCAAATAGACGGATGGTACGGTGCAAATGGACAGTCTCTTAGAAAAAAAACTAACAATTAGGCCAACAATGCTGGCAGGCCCTCAACGACAAGATCTGAAGTATCACGTATTTTTCAACCAGCTCATGTACACGCCGACATTCCTCCTCATGTCGATACCTGGCCATAAGTTGTGAGGACCACTACCACCAAGGTGCGTCCAACGCCCACACATGATAGAGAACTAGCACTAGTGAACTTCGAAATCGCTCTTCGCTATGTAGTCAAACTATATACAGCATCAACATGATAATGAACCCATCCGCCAGCACCTGTATTTTGCCAAACCCAAGAGCAAGATTCCATCCCCCCGCATATGTCGTCGAACGTGAAGGACTCCAATCCGCCGTATGAATGGTATCAAAACTGAAATCAAGACCAAATGAACCCACGCCAACGACATGACACCTCCCGCGACTGCCTTCAATATTATCCCCTTAAGCAGCCGCAGCCGCGGCGAACACTTCCTGGGCGGTGCGCTTAACAATGCCACCAGTGACCGGGAGGGCAGTATTATGCTCCAGGTACAGATCGACCTCACGGGCGGCTTGCCGACCCTCATTGATGCCCCTTTGAACCAGTTAGTACTTGTAGGGATGATATCCTATGTGAAAGTGACTTACCAGACGATGAGAGACTGCCCGCGGCGGCAATCGCCAGCGGCGAAGACGCCATCGACGTTGGTGCTATACTTACCAGCGGGCGTCTTGACATTTTTCCGGGCATCCTTCTCGATGTCGTCGCCGAGAACGCGAGCCTCGGGGCCAAGGAAACCCATGGAGAGGAGGACCAGGTCGGCCGGGAAGAACTGCTGAGAGCCCTCAACCTTCTTCATGTCCCAACCGCCACTAGGCGACTTGGTCCAGTCGACACGAACAGTGTTGATTCCCTTGACCTTTCCATTACCATTATCAACAAACTCCTCAGACATGATGCAGAACTCGCGAGGGTCCTTGCCCATGTGCTGCTGCACCTCAGTGTGGCCGTAGTCCACACGGTAGATGCGAGGCCACTGTGGCCAGGGGTTGTCTCGGCCGCGCTCTGGCGGAGGCTGAGGCAGCAGCTCAAAGTTGATCACAGATTTGGCGCCATGGCGGACAGAGGTACCAATGCAGTCGTTTCCGGTGTCACCGCCACCGATGACGACCACGTTCTTGCCCTTGGCCGAGATGTAGGAGCCGTCAGCCAGTTCCGAATCAAGCAAAGACTTGGTATTCTTGTGCAAGAACTCCATGGCGAAGTGAATTCCCTCAAGATTGCGGCCCTTGATGGGCAGGTCGCGAGCGACGGTCGCGCCAGTAGCAATCACGACGGCGTCGTTCTCAGCCTTGAGATCCATGAGCTGGATGTCCTCGCCAACTGCAACGCCAGTCTTGAAGTTGATGCCCTCGGCGGCCATGAAGTCGGTGCGTCGCTTGACAATGCGCTTGTCGAGCTTCATGTTGGGAATGCCGTACATGAGGAGACCCCCCAGTCGGTCCGCACGCTCATAGACGGTGACCGTATGGCCAGCTTTGTTGAGTTGGTCGGCGCACGCCAGACCGGCAGGACCGGATCCGATGATGGCGATCTTCTTTCCGGTACGGACCGCGGGGGGTTGGGGAACCATCCAGCCCTTCTCGAATCCGCGATCGATAATGGCGCACTCAATAGACTTGATGCCGACGGGGTCCTCGTTGATTCCAAGTACGCAGGCGCCCTCGCAGGGAGCAGGGCACACACGGCCTGTGAACTCAGGGAAGTTGTTTGTCATGAGCAGACGGTCAAGAGCATCCCGCCATTGGCCCGCCTATGGTAAATATCCGTCAGTTATTTCTCTTAAAAGGGTGTTTCTAGGCAACGTAATGTCTCAAGCGCTCTTGCGCAGCGCTTGAGACATCCAACAAAGCCATGAATAGCCACAACAGGAACCATACGGCGGAAGGGGAGGCATACAAATACCAGTTCGTTCCACTTGGGGATGATGTTGGAGATCGGGCAGCCCGTGTCGGACTGGCAGAAGGGAACACCGCAGTCCATGCAACGGGCGGATTGGTACTTCAGCTCATCCTCATTGAGCCGGGACGAGATCTCAGCCCAGTCCTTAGTTCTTGCCGACGCACTGCGGTACTTCTCCGACCGACGCTGATACTTCATGAAGCCCTTTGTCTTGTCCAGCACAAGTGCCTTCTTCTTGTCGGCAGAGCTGTCTCCAATGGTCTCCTCGATGTCTTGGAGTTTAGCTGCCTTCTTCTCGGCCTTCGGGCCAACGCCCGAGACGATGGGAAGGTTGTATTCGGCCCGCTTGGCTTCGGCAGCCTTGGCCGCCTCCTCCTCGAGGACACGCTTGTAGTCTACAGGCAGAACCTTGATGAAGCGAGGCAGAGCACGGTTGAAGTCAACTAAGATGCGCGCAGCCAGCTCAGAACCAGTGTAGTGATGGTGATCCTCGATGAGGCCACGAACGAAGGAAATTTCGTCCTTATCCTCAAGAGGGCTGGCCTCAACCATCTCCATATTGAGCTTAGACATGAAGTCCTGGTTGATGTCGAGGACGTAGGCAATACCGCCAGACATACCGGCCGCGAAGTTACGGCCAGTGCTGCCGAGGACAATAATACGACCACCAGTCATGTACTCGCAACCGTGGTCACCGACTCCCTCAACAACAGCCGTTGCGCCGGAGTTGCGCACTGCGAATCGTTCGGCAGCGACACCACGGAAGAAGCAAGTGCCGCTTGTGGCGCCATAGAGGCACACGTTGCCAATGAGGATATTCTCCTCGGCCTTGAAGACGGCCGAACGGGGTGGGTAGACGATGAGACGGCCACCAGATAGGCCCTTGCCGACGTAATCGTTGGCGTCACCTTCTAACTCGAGGGTCACACCAGGAGCGAGGAAGGCCCCGAAGGACTGACCGGCCGATCCCTTGATATTGACATGGACAGTGTCCATGGGCAAGCCATCCTCACCATATCGCTTGGAGATATGGTAGGAGAGGGAAGTACCCATAGCGCGGTCGGTGTTGACAATGTCGCACTCAATACGGGATGGCAATCCCTTGTCGAGGGTCAACTCGGCCTCAGAGATGAGCTTGTTGTCAAGGCGGACGTAGAGGCGATGGTCTTGCTTGCGGACGTTGAAGGTGGCAACGCCAGGGCGGAGCTTGTGAGCCGGGGTAAGGATCAGGGACAGATCGATGTTGGCGGTCTTCGTGGTCCTGAGGTCCTCACGCATCTTGAGGACTTCAACGTGTCCAATCATTTCGTTGACAGTGCGGAAGCCGAGCTTAGCCATGATCGCACGAAGTTCGTTGGCAACATAGTAGAAGAAGTTGATGACGTGCTCGGGCGTGCCCGTGAACTTCTTCCGGAGCTCGGGATCCTGGGTTGCAATACCAACAGGGCAAGTATTCCTATGGTAGATATCCGTCAGTGATTTCTCTTAAAGGTGCGTTTTAGGCAACGGAATGTCTCAGGCGCACTCAAGCCACGCCCAAGACATCTAACAAAGCCACGGATAGCCACAATAAAAGGCAAAAGGCGGACGTACAGGTGGCACCTATGGTAGATATCTGTTAGCAATTTCCCCCAAAGGTGCGTTTTAGGCAACGGAATGTCTCAGGCGCGCTCAAGTCACGCCCCAAACATCCAACAAAGCCACGGATAACCACAATAGGAGACAAAAGGCGGTAGGGGAAGACTCACTTGCGCATCATGATGCAGCCCATGGCGATAAGAGGAGTAGTGGCGAAGCCCCATTCTTCAGCTCCAAGCAAGCAGGCGATGGCGACATCGCGACCAGTGCGGAGTTGACCATCAGTCTGGACAACAACACGACCACGGAGGTCGTTCAGGACAAGAGTTTGGTGGGTCTCGGCAAGACCAAGCTCCCAGGGGAGGCCAGCGTACTTGATACCAGTCCATCGAGAGGCACCAGTGCCACCGTCGTGACCGGAAATCAGGATATGATCAGCCTTCGCCTTGGCGACACCCGACGCGACTATACCAACACCAGTCTCGGAGACGAGCTTGACGGAGACACGGGAACGTGGGCTCGAGCACTTCAAGTCGTAAATGAGCTGCTTGAGATCCTCAATGGAGTAGATATCGTGATGGGGAGGAGGTGAAATCAAGCCCACACCCGGGGTAGAGTGACGGGTGCGGGCAATCGACTTGGAAACCTTGTGGCCTGGAAGCTCACCACCCTCACCGGGCTTGGCGCCCTGGGCCATCTTGATCTGGATCTCATCCGAGTCGGCAAGATAGGCGGAGGTGACGCCGAAACGGCCAGACGCAACCTGCTTGATGGCGGACCGCATGGTGTCTCCGTTGGGCAGCCTCTGCGCGCGCTCGGGGTCCTCACCACCTTCACCAGTGTTGGACTTGCCGCCGAGCCTGTTCATGGCAACAGCAAGTGTCGAGTGGGACTCCATGGAGATAGAGCCGTAAGACATGGCTCCTGTGCAGAAGCGGCGCACAATCTCGGTCCAGGGCTCAACCTGTTCGATGGGAACGGGCTCACAATCCTCAAACTTGAAGTCGAGCATACCGCGAAGGGTGCAAGCCTTGATCTGCTCATACTCGGATTTGGAGTACGCCTCATAGGACTTGTCATTCTTGGTCCTAACAGCGTCCTGGATGTTCGCAATCGACGTCGGGTCGTTGATGTGTGGCTCGCCTCCATCACGCCAATGGTATTCGCCAGATTCTGGGAGACCCCTGGTGCCGACAGTGAAACGGGAGGGGAACCCGCGCTCGTGGAAGCGGAAAGCATCCTCGGCGATAAGCTCAAAAGTGATACCCTTGATGCGCGAAGCTGTGCCCTTGAAGCAGCGATCGACAACCTCATCGTCCACACCCAAAGCCTCGAAAATCTGAGCACCCTTGTAGCTGGCCAAGGTGGAAATACCCATCTTGCTCATGACCTTGAGGATACCACCATCACAAGAGTGCTTGTAGTTGGCGATGAGCTCATCGTCAGACAGCTTCTTCTTGATCAACTTCTCCTTGTTGAGCTTCAGGATGCACTCCATAGCAAGGTAGGGGTTGATAGCATCCGCACCGTAGCCGAGAAGGACACACATGTGGTGGACCTCACGCGCTTCAGCGGTCTCGACAACAATAGCAGCCATTGCGCGCCACTTGTTACTGACAAGGTGGTGATGGACCATACCGGATGCGAGCAGGGCCGACACGGCAACTCTGTCCTTGGAAGTGTTTCGGTCAGAGAGCACAATGATGCGATCACGCGCTTCGATGGCAGCGGTCGCCTCATTGCAGATGTGGTCAAGACGCTTGATATAGCCCTCAATGCCCTCGCTCTTGGGGAACGTGATGTCAATGGTCTTCACAGTCCACTCGGGGTGGATGGTGGACATGTTCTTCATGGCGTTGAACTCAGGGATCGAAAGGATGGGGCTTGGGAGAAGGAGCCTTCCGCACTGCGAGGCATCCATCTCAAGCAAGTTTCCTTGAGGTCCGACATAACACTCCAGGGACATGACGATGGACTCCCTGATGGGGTCAATCGGAGGATTGGTGACCTGGGCGAAAAGCTGCCGGAAGTACTCGGAAAGAAGCTTGGGGGCTTGCGACAAGCAAGCCAACGGGGCATCGTTACCCATGGAGCCGAGAGCCTCCTTCTCGTCCGAAGCCATAGGCGCGAGCAACAGACTGACCTGCTCAAATGTGTAGCCGAAAGCGTGCAAGAGGGGGTCATCATGAATCTTCGAGGAGTCTGGCTTGGCAGCGAGCTCGAGGCTGCTATTTTGAGACGCCTTCTCCAGGACCTGAGGCATGGTGATCAGCTCCTTGTCGAGCCATGAGCGGAAATCTTGCCGGCTGGAAACAGCAGCCTTGAGCTCAGAGTCATCGATAATGCGACCGGCGTGGGTGTCAACAAGCAGCATGCGTCCTGGCTGGAGACGACCCTTTTGGATGACCTTCTCGGGCTCAACGGCGATGGTGCCAACTTCGGAGGCGCAGATGATGCGGTCATCGTCCATAACGTAAAACCGGCAGGGTCTGAGACCGTTTCGATCGAGGTTGGCACCGCAGAAGCGGCCGTCGGCGAATGTAAACAGGGCGGGGCCGTCCCAAGGCTCCATTTGGCAGGCAGCCCACTCGTAGAATGCGGCCTTCTTGGGGTCCATCGAGGTGTTCCCTTGCCATGCTTCAGGAACCATCAGCATAACAGCCTCGGGCAGAGACAGCACCCCGTTGATGGTGAGCAGCTCTAAAACATTGTCGAATGCAGCCGAGTCGGAACCGCCATCTTCAACAATGGGGTAGAGCCCCTCCAGCTCGTCGCCAAAGATATCGGACTGCATGACACCCTCACGAGCGCGCATCCAATTCTTGTTGCCGCGAAGGGTATTGATTTCGCCGTTGTGAGCCGCCCATCGCAGGGGCTGAGCACGATCCCAGGACGGGAAAGTGTTGGTTGAGAAGCGCGAGTGCACAAGTGCAAAATGGGCCTCGTAGTCAGCATTCACCAAATCATGGTAGTACTGGTAAACTTGAACCGGTGCCAACTGTCCCTTGTAAACAATGTTCTTGTTGGAGAGGGAGCAGATGTAGAACCAGTTCTGAAGCCCAATGGTGTGAGTGGCTCTTTTTCGGAGAACGTAGAGTTGTCTCTCGAAAAGCTTGTCGTCGAACTTCTCGGGGTCCGTTTCCTCGGGAGCATTTCCGGGCCCGTATGCAGACTGCAAGACAATGAAGGGTTGCTGAATGGACGGCTCCCGAGACGCGGCAGCCGGTCCGAGGAGCGTTGAATCTACGGGAGGCTCTCGCCATCCCAAGACCCTCAAGCCCAAAGACTCAGCAACATCTTCCAATTGCCGCTTGGACTCTTCCAAAGTCTCTGGATCGGGTTTAAAAAACAGGTTTCCCACTGCGTATTGGCCCAGCGGGGGAAGCTTGATTCCAACCTCCCGCTCAAAGTTTTTGATGAAGAACTTGTGGGGGATGGATGTCATGACACCCGCACCGTCACCATCTCGTGCGTCTGATCCCACAGCACCGCGGTGGGTCATGTTGCACAGGAGGTTACGAGCTACGGAAGTCAGTTTATTGGTCCTGAAAGTTGGGACAAGAGCCGTCCGTCACTTACCATCGCTGACGATTTTATGGCTTGGCTTGCCCTTGATATGGCTATCGAGAGTTAGTCTTGGTCATCCCATGACATGCATAGACCATCTTACCAAGCAAAGCCTACACCGCATGCGTCTTTTTCAAGGTCCGGGTCATACAATCCCCTGAGGCGCTGAGGTCAGCAACAGAATCGCCGCAGTGAGGATACGACGGACGTACTGCTTCACCGGGAGGGCGCCCGCCCACGAGGTGTTTCCCTCTGTCTGGTATTCATAGGGATGGTATTGTTCAGATTCGGCCTCGGTCTGTAGTGTTCGGTCGTCGAAATCCTCGTTCAGGCCCATGCTAGGCAAGCTTTGCTTGTCAAGCGCCTGAGCTTAGTGTCACCAATGAGAGGAGCCGAGAATTGGCAAGAGCACCAGAGAGCAGCAGTGCCGCTCGGGTAACAGTCGAGGTCTGTGTGAGAAAAGAGGATTTTGTTAGCTTCTATTTCGCCATAGAGGTCCAAAACATGGCGTTCAAGTTGCGGAGCGGTCAGAGACAAGACGGAAGATCCCAGTGAGGCGGTTAGGAGTTGGATAAGACGAGAGGCTCCTGGTGTGTCCTCAAAGGATAGGGGGTGGAGTTTCCTGTACCACAGACGAAAGGCGAAACCCAGAATCAGGACAGGACAAAAAAACACCTGAAAGGTTTTGGCCCTCAGTCCGATGGCTAGTAGCGAGCTGCATCTCAGCAACGACTCGACGACCAGCGAATAGGGCAGTTGCAGTCACCCGCCAGTGGTGACAATCATGGACGGTAGCAACACCAAAATTGCCGGCGGCGGGATGGAAGTGGGTGCGATGACGAAGGAGACATCATCCGAACGAGAACGATCAAGTAGGTCCTCCGGTCAGCGGGTCCAAGGTTCGGATGCTTGAGATTTGCGCGGCGTGGGTGAGGAGGGCATGTAAGTCGCTAGGGTTTTGGCTAGTGCAATGCAGAGGGGAAGCTGCAAAGCTGCATGATAGCTCCCCTTGATAGCTCCTGATAGCCTCGCGGGTTGCGCAGAAAGCTCGTAGCTGTCGCAATTGGGCCAGCCAATTCCAGGCTTGCCCACTTACAACCAGCTGCTCTCCACGCGGGATGCGATATGACGAAAGCCCAATTGCACTGTCCTTATCGCACCCCGTGCGGCTATATTCTCGGGATATGATAGGGCGACGGCAGCGGTCCAGTGCTGGAATGATAGGCGAGAGCGGAGTGGCGGTTGAATATTTGCGGTTGGTACGTCGAGCGAGGTGTTTTCCGATGCAACCCAAGAGGTGCTTCGTTCTGAGCTCCACGCGGGTCTCCATGGTGGTGGTGCTCCAGAGCGGGGGTGGCCGGCCGTAGAAATTGTGTCTGGGTTGCTTGAAGGAGCAACGGAGAGCGGGGGCGGGGCAAAAGCCAGGCATAGATGTCACGGCCAA
>JAXQJB010000080.1:0-10992 GCA_037042205.1 Schizothecium sp. R5324 | reverse complement strand
GGGTGGGGGGGGGGCGGTGGAGGTTGGTGGGGGGCTGCCAGCTAGTGAAGTTCTTCCTCTTCCTTCCTTCTTGATGCCGCGGAGGACGGGACCAAGCGCATGTTGTGAGCCTTGGGTGGAGAGTTGCAGCTCTATCGAAGAGCTTCGACGTTTCGCTAGCGAGAGATGGAAGGCAAAGTAGGGTCTGCTATAGAAGGTGGTCAGAAAAGGAGCAACAAGGGAAATTTAGGACCGGAGGTGGGTTGTGGATGCGTTTGACAGGCAGCGGAAGCAGAAGGAAGCCAATGTCAGGCTGCAAGGTGATTCAGTTGTGGATGACGACAAACACGTCCTGCTATTAGGCGGTGCGTCACAGCCATACCACACTGTTTCCCAAAGGGAAGCAAAAAAAGTATGCAAATAACGAGGTGGAAGTGACGCAAGTGTGCAAATGCGCGGAGCCAGCTCATGTAGCAGCAGTTCCAGTGAATGGACACAAAGGATCATGGGATGGGAGTTGGTGTCTTGCTTCAACATGAGATCAAAGGTGAGCTCTACGCAACTTGCACATGGAGACATGCTCAATGATGACCCTGCTCCCTGCATTTGGATGCAGTCGGAGGACGAAGCAAAAAATACGGGCTTGGGCGAGCTGGCGTTTAAACCCAGGATTCTCGCTAAACGCTGGAAAAGCAACCCTGAATAAAACGCATAGTGAACACAATTACCGCTACGCTACCCTGACCCTCGCCGTCTTCGTCTGGTGGATCAAGCTGCACCGGTAGAAGCTCAAGAAGGAAACACTCAACATGGCTGGAGCGGTTCGGCTAGGTGTGTGGACGTCGGAAGAAGCTCAGGAGAACATTGACCAGCTTGCCGACCAGGGGTGTGGCTCAATGGGTTTCGTAGGCGAAGAGTGAGCAAGAAGTGGAGGAGTCAAGTTAACGGTCGAATGAGGGGGAGCCCTCCGGAAATGCCTCTTCGTCATTGCCGCCAGCTACCGAACGCGAGACGCCCCCGCCGCTAACCCAACAGGCGGAGAGGTCATATTCACCGCCGAGTGAGGGAATATCCCATCCCACCTTGGATTTATGGCTGCATCCTGCCCATCCGTGAGCATGCGCTCTGCGGCTCGTTCGCGGGCGGTCCTGTCGGTTGTATCCGTGCCAATCGGCGCCGACAACAAGCGGTCGGCCAGCGATGGTGGGCCGCTAAGGAGGTATCCTATCCGAGTCTTCCACCAACAACTGATCCAGTGCTTGACGGCATCCCGATCGACCAAACGGCGAATTTCAGTGCGGTGAATATGAATTGAGCTGATCAAGTCTCCAGGGCTGATCTTACCCAGCTTGTCCTTGATCGACGCCCGATTCATGGTTCTCGGGCTTCATCTTATACGCCAGTCGATCCTTCCATTTTCTTCCGAAGCCATCCTCAAAGACAAAGACACACTTTTAGACAAACAGACAATCTAAAGACGGTAGCCAGGAGGAAGCGCAACGCTAGCAAGCCGACCTCCCGTCTTGTTCGCTGTTGTGTCTGGCTTTGAGCCGCATCTCGCCGTTGATAGGCTACAGATTCATCTTGCTTCCAGTTGGATGCCGCAGAGCTGAAGACGCAGTTGCGTCTCTCAGGCCCGTCGGGACTCATGCGCACGTGCCCTCTCTTTAAAAAAAAATTAAAAAAAATTGGTGCCTTAGGTTTCCAAAACTTCAACCCAAGGCAGCAGGGTCGAGCTGGCCAGAGCCAATTTGAACTCTCCAATTCTCCCTTCGTCCCATGTTTTTCATCAGCAGTGCGTCGTAACTTGTCTGATCATGCCAACGCCTAGCTTCAAACTACAAGCAATCGAGTGATCTCCAGACAGGGAAATTTATTTCACCACCATAGCAGCCACAGCTACTGCAGCAGTACCTGCCTCGAAAACTAGGACGATCCCGAGCTCCAACAGCGCTTTTCCGACGGCGCAAATTGCAACCTACCTTTAGGATCACAAGCAGCCTGCAGTGTTCTTTCGATCAAGACCGGCGTCTTATTATCGTAACCGTCTTCTAACTGGGGTGTATGTTTCAGCACCACAGCAAAGATGGCCGCAGACTGGCTTCGCGGCGCTTATCCCCCGTCGCGGCCGATGGCGGAGAGGGCCGTGAGAGATGAAAACCCCGGGGATGCTAAATTATGTGATCCCGCGACAATCCAGCCCCCTCCCATTGTTCGTCTCTCGTCTTGCCCTCCGAGATCTGTCTTGGAATTCTAATTGCGCTACAGGCTATCGAAAGAGCGTTGCGAGAATATTGTGGAATAAATGTTCAAAGTTTCTTCCTCGCTGTACTTTCAGACGATGGCGAGGTAGGATACTTCTCAGGGCCTCACCATTTCTTGCAACTCACCTCGGAGTCGGTGCTGGCGGGGGGATAAACGAGGGCGAAGGAGCGGGAACCCTACAAGATCAAAGGCTAGGCGAAGGTAGTATAGTGCACGACTTTTGTTTTGACAACTGCCTCAGCTCTGACTGCTGCGACTTTTCGGTCGACCTGGGGGTTGACATGCCCTTTGCCGACCCTGGTATGGGAGAGGTTGAATATATAAGACTTTAACCATTACTGGAGAAGGAGCCAGAAGGACTGTTTCGTCTGGCCAGGGCTTTGGTACTTGATGGCACGACAGAACCGGAGAGAGTTATAGGGGACCTGAAGACGATGGCGTATTTTTTTTTTTTTTGCTTATCTGACGGTTGTAGGTTGAGGGGGAAAATGTGAGGAGTGGATTGTATTGACTCTGAAAAGGGAGTCCAAGGGCTAGGACTTCGAGTCAGGGGTCAGAGTTATGTGTTGCGGGTCGACGTTGCGGTTTTTCTTTATTGGTAATTCATGGCCTCAATATCATTGTGGCCGGAGCTGCGGTAACATTATGACGTCTCTTTCTTACGACATCCTTGACGAAATGTGAACAGAGTTAATATGGCAGGCTGGGGCCAGAATCTGCGGGACACACTGCTGAGGCGGAGCCACTAGTAGGTGGAAGCTCGATGGACGGGAGGGCGGGATGGTAGGGAAAGAGCAAGTGACGGATTGGCGGGAGAGGCATGTAATGAGTCCGAAAATGGTTTCTGCGCACACCGCCACGTGGTGTTGATATCCATCTCGTCTAGGCCGGCTGGTGGGTCACTTGAGAGACATAACCCGCATTATCGTTCCTAGACCAGAGGTATGTAGGGCGATAAACTCGGGTGAAAGGTATCTGATGTCTCGTACCTTCCTCACCGCAATCGCCTGAACAATTTTCTGTGAGAGGTGTGGAGTGGGGCGTCAAACCCCCTCTCCTCGGGCAGGGTTTTCAGCTGACCCTTTCCCAGCATCTCCTCCCTCTCTCCTGCACCATCAATCCCTCCCACGCTTGTTGCCCACCTGATTGCCGAATCACCACGGATTTTCCCCTCGCAACTTTGGGCGTCACTATGGGTCCCAACACGCCTCTTCTGCTTTACGGGGCAGCGTGGAAGGAGGGCAAGACCGCCGAGCTGACAGCGAACGGCTGTTCTGAGCGGCTTTGCCGCAGTGGACACCGCAAACTACCCCACGGCCTACAGTGAGCCCCTGACTGGCAATGGAATCGCTGCCGCCCTACAATCTGGTATCAAACGCAGCGACCTATTCGTATGCACTCCCGCGTCCTCCCCTTCCAACACCACACAACGTACAAACTGACACCCCCATGCTCCAGATCTAAACCAAGCTCACCCCCGTCTGGGCGCACGAAAAGGACAAGATCCCCTTCAACCCCGACCAAAGCATCGAGGGGTAGATAAAGGAGTCGATTCAGCAGAGCTTTAAGCATCTCCACGTTGACTACCTCGACGCCCTCCTGCTACCCATTCCATTTGAGGATGACAGCGACAAACTTGTCGCATGGAAAGTCTTTGAAAGCTTCGTTCCCCACAAAATTCGATCTCTCAGCGTCTCCAATTTTACTTTGGCCCAGCTGGAAGATCCGTATGCGAACCCAGCTATCAAGCCGACTATTGTGCAGAACCGCTTCTACCGAGGCACGGGTTTCGACATTGACCTGCGCAGGTTTTGCGATGAGCACGGAATCACCTACCAAGCGTACCGGATGGTCAAGCATAACCCTGAGGTTTTAGCATCCAAGCTCCTAGCCTCCGTGGCTGAGAAGTCAAAGGTGGAGAGGAGCTCGCATTATACATCCTGATTTTCGGCTTGGGTGGAACGTAGGTGCTCGATGGCACGACGAAGTCTGAGAGGATGTTGGGGGACCTGAAAGCAGTCAATGCGTTGTTTGGGGATGAAGCTCTACTAGACGAGCTCCGGTCGGACATCAAGAAGTTCCCAGAGCTTCTGTTGCAATTGGCAGCCTGATTCACTTGTGCAGAGACTTCCTAGACAACTCTAAAAGGCGGTGCAAGAGTATGAGGTTAGAGGTCAAGGGTCAGGAACCAGGGGTCAGAGGCAAGACGTCAACGGGTGTGAAGAAACACATTTAATTACCACGAATTTGACATTTCTCTGCCGTGGAAAGCACCTTATTGTTCATTTTTCTTTATTATCGAGCGACGCCCCGTCCGCCCAGTTCCGCCCTACGCACGCTGTACCGGGCCCTCAATTGGCATTCTCATGCTGCCTTATTGCCATTGATGATGCCTCCCTTCCCTTCCCTTCCTTCCATTCATTTCCATCGGTTCACACCCTCCGAGTCCCCTAGCGCCCTTCCACTTCTTCCGTTTCAATAGCGGGAGAGCTGACACTGGCAGCCGTCAATACCCATTCTGCGATGCGCTTTTGCTCAGCATAATACCGAGCCTCGTAGGCCTTGGTGTTGATCACCAAGCCCTGGAAATCGAGCCGCCGCTCAGACTTGTAGGTCATTTGAACATCCTCCATTGCGTTTCCTTCTGCCCAGCTTTGCCTCTGTCTTGCCTCCGCGTCCCGAGCAGCCTTGTCGAAGATGTCCATCCAACAATTATCGCAAATACCTTCAGAGTTGCCGCCGTGCCAACTGTTGATGTACGGACAGCGAGGCTGCTGGCAGGGGCCAGGTATGTATTTTGCTGCTTCTTTGAGGGCCCAGCAGTGATTGATGCACTGCTGGCACAGCTCGTGCTCTCTCCACACGATACCGGCTGCGCAGGTCGGGTTTGCGCAAAGATACCACTCTGGAAGCTGGAGCTCTTGCTGCTGTGGGAAGGAGGTGTTTGACTGCTGAGCAAAGGTGTAGCTGTAAGGCATTTTGACGGGGAGTCAGAGGGCGAGGCTTTTTGGTGGTGTGAACTTGGCTCTTGTTGTTGATGTTTAGTACAAGCTGTTTCAGAAGGCTTTGTGCTGATATGAGAAACGAGACACTTGCGTAAAGGTGAAAGAGCTTTGCTAGTACGTTGATGTCTTGAAGGAGGAAGAAGGATGTCGAATTGAGATGGGTGGTGAACCTGACGAGGAGAATTAGAAGCAGAATTTTAAAGGCACCTTCAGAGACGAAATCCCCCCCCCCGGGTCATCTCAAAATTGAATCCCGACTCGAACAACACGGCGTGGCCGATGCCGTGGCCTTACTCAGAAAATTTTAGTTGAGGCTTACCTATCAGAAGTGTCTCTTGTCTTTCATCGCAACATTTGAGGCTCAAACTGGCCAGAACATGCTCGGCCGTGACCCATCGAGTTTTCTTCCTTGGCTCGCGAGACATCAGCCGCAGCCATCAAGTTCGGACGAAACTTCATTGTGTGCCCACATGAGTGCCTTGGTGGAGTGAGTCTCCTGTCTTGCGTCACACAAGACAGCCAGCGACGCCACCCCAGAATCAGATGGCCCCGATTTGCTGAGGTAAGATGTCTTGGGACAGTGAGAACCGAAAGTAGCTAGATTCGTATCGGGCTGATCTTGTTGCTTGTCGTGGTGTCGAGAGTTCAGTCAGGTGCGGTACGGCTGCATGTGTGGTAAGGACACCTAGAAAGGAGAACAAAGAGCAGAAGAGCCAGATGCAGCGACTACATATGACAAATGCTATGTTACCTCAAGGGAAGGACTCCTCGACCATCTAAAGAGGTAGGTCCTAGAGCGTCTCGTGGTCATGTCAAATGGTGCCCAGGTGTGCTGCTTCAAGTCTAGATGGAGTAATAGACACCTCAGATGTGCGAATATCGATCAAATTGATACCAAACTCAAAAAAAAAAAAAAGTCTGGTTTCAGACCAAGGCTCGACGAGGTCACAGGTCCCCAGTTTTCAGTGACTCGCCTGTCTCATTGACAAGCTCAGATACCCGTATACATGTCTTGCGATTTCGACGGCATTCGGTTCAGGCAGGGTGGACACATTCCGATCTTCATGGGTCATCCTTCAGGACGGAAGTGAGGTGTTCCTAAAACAGAAAGACACGGCTCAGAGGAGCACGAGTCAAGAGCCAATAGTTTTCACCTAAACTTGAGAGAGGGGAGCAAGCTTTATGGCTCACTTTTCTGTGGAGAAGCGCGAGAAAGCCCGGTAAGGAACACGCATCACGAGAGCGGAAGGCCTATGGAGTTGCCCCCTTTGAGAGCCCCGGCCCGTAGAAAAGAGAGGAGCAATCTTGACACAACGCAAGACAAGCTATGATTGGAGCTACACGAGCCACAAGCAAAATGCAACAATGCATTACTTCTCGCAAAAACAAAATTCTACGTTTGTAAGAACCAACCAAACATGAGCCCCTGAACGTCTGAACCCCCGAACCCCTGAGTCCACCGCCCACCACTACCCACAATTTCAATTCCCCGCAAAGCCTCTCCCCTCCTCCTCGCTAGTAACTTCTCGTCCCCGAATAGCTTCCGTAGCAAGAAGTTGCCCCGTATCCAGATCCAGATCCACAATATCCAGATCCCCCAGAATATGCACTGGGATAACTTGAACCCACCGCCTGAACTCCCGCCACCGCCGCTACCGCTACCGCCACCGTAGCTTCTCATCGAGCTGTTCACACTGTCCCCTCCAGAACATAGCAAATTCCGGACCGTACAGTTCGAGCACGTTCCAAATACAGTCAGAGTCGCCACATCACATCCCGGGAGTTTCTCATCTTTGCACGGTATTCAATCACCAGAACCGCCTCCAAATGACGTCGAAGAGGGCACGGAGTGAGGCTCAGTGGTGAGTGTACCCCCTGTGTATGTCGGGCCGCTGAACGAGGAGGTTGAAAGAGCGCCGGGGAGCTTGACAACGGCGAGGGAGGTCCGGGCTGGTCAAATGTAGGCTTCCTCCACTCCATAGAGGTGGGACGCGATTTTGTCTTTAGCAGATCCATAGAGCCAGGAAGGATGTCAGAGAGGGTAGCGCTTTTCCAGGGGGTCGTAGTGTCAAGGGGCTCGGTTAATGTGGCGCGTCTGCTCCCACTAGCGGTGTAGCTGCCTCCAGTTGTGGAGTAACTTTTGTTTGTGGTGGGCGGTGCTGTCGTCGGGGGTGTGTATGTGTCTCTGGGTGAGGTAGCAGGAAGGGAGAACGTAGAATATCCGGTTGTTAGGGGAGGGCTTGTGAGCGAGTAGTCGGAGCTAGCGGCACTGTCGTAAAGGTCTGAGCCGGAGGGCGGGTTGGACAAGAATCGGTAGATCCAGTCCTTCCCGTCGTCTATGTTGTAATTAGTCTCCAGAAGGAGCCATGGTGGCGACGGGAAGTTGGTGTGAATAGCAGACTTTGTAGAGATAGAACAGTGTTGTCTATGCTAGTCGGGTATTACTGCTACGCCGAGGTTGACTAGACAATAAGCGCTTTAAGTAGCGGATGGTGAAAGACTTGGAGAGTCTCGGAGAAGCCCTACCTAGGGGGTTTCTGGGCAGCTATATACACAACGTCCTCGGCGTCGATGCCCCTTATATCCGCTCTTCGCGGACAAGTTCCGGCCTTCAGAGCCATTTGCTCCCACGCGCTCTGCCCAAATGGAAAGCGTGACGAATATGCACGACCTTCCTACCCCTCTTGATGCCACGAGACGATGGACATGTGCCTCAATGACGGGCTGCTATCATGACCGGAAGAAAGCGCTAAAATCCCGCTCTTCCGCTTCTATTCATGAGTACGATGATGATATTGTTCACCTGAAGTCTGCGAGGGGCCGTATTTCACAAGGCAGCTGCCCGAGAGGGGAAGCGTAAAACATAACCCAAGAGACGAACGCACATTGCAAGATTAACAGAGAGGAATATAGATGTCTTGAGGTATTGTCCTACAAGGAAGTAGGTACCTAGCTAACAACAGTGGCAGTCTCTGAGGCCCTTCGACCCAACGCAAGACAAGTTTATTTGAAAACTACCTGTACAAAGCCACGCTGACTGCCTGCCTGATCAAGGCTAACACCTCCAAATCTACGCTATCACGACAAGCAGAGTCCTCTTTCACCCATTTACATTACCGAATCACCGCCATCTCTCCGGCCGATAAACCCCCCTCTCCTTCAACTGTCCACCCGGCGGCCTACCGTCTTTTGACACCGGTGGTATGTAAAGGGTCGTCAAATCCTGAGCCAGAGAAGGAAGACATTCCCGCTGAAGACTACAACACTGTGCACACTGCTCCCCGCAAATGTTTCTGGGGTTGCTGATCTTTCGACTGGCACAGTATCCGCATCTGCCACCGAAAGCGATTGTTCGGTTCGTCTCCGTCGGCCACGTGCCATCGGGGTCGGTGAAGAGCTTGGGATTTTGGTGTGGGTTTAGGTTGAATGGAGGCTCGATTGCCTCCAAGCTGCTTGTGGGAAAGGGTTTGGAGTATGTGTCAGGATTGTTAGTCATCGGTGGGAGGGGATCTGGGACTCCCAGGGGCGGGAGGGTGTTGCTGGTGGGAGGGTTGTAGGGTGACTGTCTCTCTGGAGGCGCGAGTCTGACGGGAAGACGAAGGTTGATGAACATTCTGGTCGGCGGCACGGGCTGAGAGTCTTGAAGGAGACGGATAGGGTTGGTAGCGCCGTGGAGTGAGAGCAGGGGCTGAAACTTGAGGGCGCAAGGTGCGCTGAGATGATGGACTTGAAGGATACGGCGTGTCATGAGCCTTTAGGTAGTTCAAGTCTGTGGGGTCTGCCTGAAGGTTGAAGTTGGGTGGCTCGGATGTCGGCCAGGGGTTTTCCGTAGTGAGATGATCGTCCACGTTGTCTCTTTGAGTCTCTTGTCTGCCCTTTTGTTGGCCCCTTAGGCTCCGCGATGCCATTCTGACGTTATAATGTCGTTGGTGATGGTAATCTGGGCTTGATATCATGGTTGAGTGGTGGCATGTCCTGGAGGTTTGGCGGAGTGAGGTAGAGAAGGGGCTGGCATAGCAGGGGTACCAGCCCCCTTAATTATATGTGCAGTTTCTGGTTTGAAGCCCCTGATTCCAGGCAGCATCGGAGAACCCGCACCTTCAATACTAGATTCCGTCGTTGACATCAAGTTTCACTCGTTGACGGGCGTGACTCATGATGCTGGACGATATCCCCTTCTCGTTCGCAGATCAATTCAATCTCAGACCAGTACTCAATGACCCCCTACTCAATGGCCCCCTAACAGCCCGGTGTTGGGTGAGGATATTACTCCCGGCTGTCCGTTTTGGGAGAGCTCCATTCGGGACACGACCTACAAGGATGGCGCTACCGGTAACTCACATATCAAGTCCCGCAGTTCAACGTCCCATCGAAGTTTTCATACTTCCAGCACACATCTCGATTCATCAACATTTTGACGCCCTCCAGGGTAATAGAAGGAAGGTTTATTTGAACCAACTACTCAAAGTAACGACAAGCTACAAAGAGCTAAAGATCTACACTTAGAAGTACCAGCTGAACAGCAACCCCTGAGCCCCTTTTCACAACTCCAATTCCTTTTGCAAAGATCCAACCACCATGAGTTCAGATATGCTACTGGCCGCTGGCGTACTAAGTTCAAGTTGATGTGCCAACATATCCACCTAAATATCCAGTCGCATATCAACCCAAACCGCCCCCGCTACCTCCGGTCCCGCCACCAATGTACCTCCGACCAATTTGAGGTTGGGGTGTATTCCGAATCCTTCACACGCGGGTATCTCATCATCAGGGGCGCCCGTGACGGGGACGGGGCCGGAGCGGGAGGGGGTCCAATCCCGCAGGATAATATGATGCCGGCATTGAGGTGGTAGTAGTCTGTGAGTGGGTGGTCGGTGTGTAGCCGACGTGGTGTCAAGATTGGCGGGGCAGTCGAGAGGTATCTGGCGTCTAGCAGACTCGCTGGATGCAGAGTGTATTGAGGCGTGATTTTGAGCCGAACGGAGGCGCGGGTACCTTGAGCATGTAGAGTCTGGAGAGCTTTGAGACTTGACAGTGAATCGCAGTCCAGCTTTATACACAACCCGCTCAATATTCATGCCCTTCGTGTCAGGCAACGCGGACACATCACGCCCTGAACGTCATGTTTGGATGGAGTGTACCCAAAGATAGGGGTCAACTCACCATCGCGGTCTATAAAGGCTAGCCTCTGCTTTGCGCGGGGGGCTCAGAGTGCGAAATTTGGCCGGCCATTGTGGTTTCCATCTGTATTCAACGAGGACACATATCTCAGGGGCTGGCGGGGTCACGGCACCCTCAACGCGAAACATCACATACCTACTAGAGCAGATCACGACCTTCAAAGGCTCATTTACCATTATTCCATCTTCTAGCACATTTCCAAGAGACCGACACGTATGCCCAGCCAAAGACCCCTTCTATTCATCCAGGAACACCAAAAACCAAACTCCGACCCTCCTCATAACCCCTAGATATAGTTCAAAATCAAGTAGCAACAGCGAAGCAACAACCCAAAAACCACTGTTCCGCCAACAATCATACCGATTACAATACCAGCGCGAATCCCGTCACTCCATCCCAGCCAAGCAACTTGGAACGTCATCTCCCACTTGTACCCATAGTCGATCTTCTCAAAGTCGATACCCGCCAACGGCTTCAGCTGTTCGTAGCAGCCACGGAGGAACGTCTGAGAGCCGACGATATTTGCGGCCTCGACGAACGCTTTCGTGTCCTTGCAGTTCTC
>JAXQJB010000079.1:0-11198 GCA_037042205.1 Schizothecium sp. R5324 | reverse complement strand
CCCGTTAGCCAGCCAGCAGACGCAACCAATAGCCGAACGCAATCCGACTTCAACGGTTGACGGTCAGGGAGAGCAGCCACCATTGCGCGCTGCGACACCAGCCCAAATGGCGTATTACCCGCCAGAACCACCCGAGGAGCCCGGAAGCCGGGACAGGTACGGCTTTCGGAAGGCGAACGCTAATGTCACTCGTGAGGAATACGACGCCTGGGATGCCTCGTACTCGGAGTACTTGGCAAGACGCCGCAAGAAGTGGATTGCTTATCTCAAAGATAACTCACTCATGACCGATCGACCAAATCGATTTCCTGCCCGGAATGCTAAGACCAAGAGGTTTATCCGCAAGGGCATCCCACCCGAGTGGAGAGGCGCTGCTTGGTTCTATTATGCTGGTGGACCAGCCATTCTCGGGAAGCATAGAGGTGTTTATGACGACTTGCTCAGACGAGCCGCTCTAGATCCTGAGGGTCCTGGCAAGCTAGCGGACAGGTCAACCGAGGTGAAGCCACTGGTTGTTGAGGATATCGAAAAGGACCTTCATCGAACATTCCCCGACAACATCAAGTTCAAACCTCCCCAGGCGACGCCGGAACCACACGGGGCTTCAGATAACCCGCAACCGACCGCACCTCCTCCAGAACCCCGGATTATAGGCTCCCTCCGCCGTGTTCTTCACGCGTTCGCACTTTACAACCCTCGCATCGGGTACTGTCAGTCGCTAAACTTTCTAGCCGGCCTGCTGCTTCTTTTCGTCGAGACTGAGGAGCAAGCTTTCTGGCTCCTCAACGTCATCACGCGAGTATATCTTCCGGGGACCCACGAGATGAGCCTGGAGGGCTCGAAGGTGGATCTTGGGGTCCTGATGGTCGCATTGAAGGATTCACTCCCCAATGTATGGAAGCAGATTGGTGGTGACGAACTCGAAGGAACACCGACAAAGCGGTTCAGGGGACGTCGTGGCAAGGACGGTGGGAATAAAGCTTCCGGTCCGGGTGCCAATGACCCAAATCGTCTGCCTGCGATTACCCTCTGCATGACAGCTTGGTTCATGTCATGCTTTATTGGAACGCTGCCAATTGAAACCGTACTGCGCGTGTGGGATGTCTTCTTCTACGAGGGCTCGCGAACTCTCTTCAGGATCGCCCTCACCATCTTCAAGCTTGGCGAATCCGACATCAAGGCGGTCCAGGACCCGATGGAAATGTTTGGCGTCGTTCAGGCATTCCCGCGTCGCCTAATCGACTGCAACGTCGTCATGGAGGCGTGCTATCGACGACGTAACGGCATTGGGCACCTCAGCCAGGAGGCCGTGGAAGAGAAGCGGCAAGAGAGGCGAGCAGGTATCCGAAGGTGGCGAGCTGAGCAGGAAGCTGCTGCGTTGGGGGAAACTGCAGCGCCCAGCGCGGCCACAGCGGGGCTCGATCTGGCTGCGGATTTGGATGCTGACGCCCACCGCAAGGGAAACCTTTTTGGGAGGCGAAAAGAAAAGGACCGCGAGCAAGTGCGGGCTGACGAGGTCATGTAGAGCAGGCCGCGCCCGATCTCGACGTTTCTCCTGCTGGGAGCCCCACCACCCAGGCATTAGTCCTGGATTTTCGTCTGTTCCGGCATCTTCTCTTCTACTCGTGGCAGCTTCGTTCGAAAGGCCAGTTTCCTGTTTCCGTTATCGGTTCAAGACTCTTAGGAGATGTTGTTATGACGGCATATTACCCAGTATTAGAGGAGGATCCGGGATGGGATGGGAATGTACAACTTGCATGTACCATTAGATTTTGTCATTTTCTTCTGTCTGATTTCTCCCTCTTCTATGTCAGTCAGCCTTGAGGGCTAAGCGTTGCATCCACAAGGCAGGTGGCTTTCTTTTGTCATGTCGAGGCCGGCGTACGTCGGGTACAGGGTCGATATCAAAAAAGGAAAAGGAATGGTGAAGTAGAGTCCGAAGAGACTCGGAAGGCGGTCATTGGCATGTGGATAGAGAGGAGGGATGGTGCATATATTAGAAAGGCAACGAAAGGTGGTTCTTGATGCCAAGATGACCAGGACGGACATCCAAATATACCCTTTTTGTTTCTGCTTCTGTTCTCCACTTCTTACGAGAGAGGAACTCGAGTTCCGGCGGCGAGTCCGTGATGATGACGTGCTGTGGCTTCAACTAGGCGTAGCGAGGACGCTATACAGGAGGGGACATGTGAGATGACTGAGCTTGCTTCGGTGAGGTGAATTGAAGGCTTGATATCACATCTGAGGTCAATGGCGTACAAAACATTTCATTCCACTGGTATTCTACCCCAATGATAGGGACCGAACTCCGAGGGGTGACACCTTGCAGCGTCCCCCATGCTGTCCAGATGCCAAAAAGCCACCGAGATTCATGAGAAAAGAAAACCAATGCTGTCAGTCTGCGTATTTCCCACCGCTATCTTACGCTAGATGTCGGGCAGCACCTATCTTCTGACCATTCGCGCCACCGCCCAAGTCTCATCCCCTAGCGTCTGTTCTTCCTTGCGGAACCTCATCATGCTCGCCGCCGACGCTTAGCAGGCCGCTGCTCCCTCTCCTCAACCTCCCCCTCCACCTAAGACGATGTGTTGGAAGCGGGCGCCGCCGCCGCCGCCGCAGCTAGAGCATCGAACTTGACTGGTCCCTTGGCATACCGCGTAACGTAAGTCTTGGCGTTCTTCTCAAACTCCTTGCGCTCGCGCCGGTACTCATCTGCGATGCGGCCCTCGAGCGGATCGTCCGGCTGCGGCTCGATCAGAAGGGCGCGAACGGCCTCGAGCACGGCGAGCAGGCGGGAAGCGGGCTTCCAGTTCTCGGGCTTGAGGATGCTCAGGCAGATGTTGCCGAGGGAGTCGTTGGTGATGTTGGGGTGGTAGATGCGGGTCGCGAAGGTGACGACGGGGGCTTTGAAGGGGTATTCGGAGGGGAGGGTAACGATGATGCCGAATTTGCCGCCGGCGTAGACGGAATCGGGAGGGCCGTCGAGGACGACGTGCCACCTGTGGACGTCGGAGTCGTTGGCGAGGGAGATGGACATGCCCGCCGGGGCGTTGGTGGTGCAGTCTGCGAGCTCCTGGGGCGTGGTATTAGTTGGGGTTGCAAGGTAAGGTTGGGGAGGGTTGGGACGAACCTTCGCGATGCGCTTCTGGGAGGCCATCTTGGAGTTTGTGTGACGGGTGGTTGGGTGTTGAAGATGGTGATCTGAGATTTGGCAACCGCCTCCGTGCGTCTCAAGAAATAATAGTGGGATAAAAGCGTTGCTTTGCCTGCTCGTCGATCGGCAGGCGATTTCGTAATGGGGTTGCGAGGGGAAGCAAACGTTTGCGAGTTGGCTAGAGGGGTATCGATGCCGAGAGCGAGGAGGAGGCTGAGTGAGGCTGAAAATTGTATCAAAGTAGCGGTGCGAAATCTTGGGAAGGCGCCAACGACACTCTTAAATCCCAACGCACAGAGGAAAAGTGAGGCAAGGCAAGGCTGCAACGTGCGATGGATGGATGACTCTGAAGAAGCTTCAAAAGCTCTTGCCAAGGCGTAGGGCAATCGAAGCTCGTTGGGTGGGGCTCAAGCTGAGGTGTGGGGGAGGGGCAGGCAGGTGACGCAAGGCAGCAAGGGGCAGTCTCGACTCTCAGGGGTCTTACCACATCAAGGACAAACATTCACGATGACTCCAGCGGTGAGCACAAAGATCAGTCCTGACATGGGGCAAGCGGTGTGAGTAAGGTAGTTTTACTTTTGAAAACTCCATATTGATACATTCATACGTCCAAAATTAAAAGCAGGATGCTTAATGCCGCCAAACGCCAACCAATCTCAGCACCCAATTCTCGTGTTTCCCAAACTCTGACGTATTGCAGTACATGTAGCACGAAACTCAAGACACCATGCCATCCTACTCCTCCATCTCGGTTCCTTGATCCGGCCCGTCCTCATCCATTCTGGAGTCTTCGTTATCTCCCTCTTCCTCCTCTTCCTCCTCCGCCCGACGTAGCCCGCGCTCCCCAGGCGTCTCTCAACCACCACCGCCTGCTGCCCGCCAGCCTGTAACACCCCACTACCAAAAACGAGTCGCGCTCCGTGGCCACACCGCCGCCATCAGCCAAGTGCGTATCTCCCCCGATGGACGATGGATTGCCTCCGCCTCCGCCGACGGCACCGCCAAAATCTGGGATGCCGAGACGGGGGAAAACATCGACACGCTCGTCGGCCACATGGCGGGTGTCTCGTGCGTCGCCTGGGCGCCCGACAGCAATTCTCTAGCAACGGGATCTGACGAGAAGGCAATTCGACTGTGGGATAGGGTCACGGCTGATCCGGCTCATGCATGTGGCGACGGGGGAAGGTGCTATGGCGAGGGGGAGGATGCAAAAGCGCGGGGTCGCGGTGCGAAGATGGACTATCGTCGTAAGAAGGCAGAGACGCGAGGCGGCGTGACAGGGAGCCGGCCGCTGCTGGGACATCACAACTATGTCTATTGTTTAGCGTTTTCGCCAAAGGGGAATATATTGGCTAGTGGGAGTTACGATGAGGCGGTATTTTTATGGGACGTCAGGGCTGGGAGGTTGATGCGCAGTCTGCCGGCGCACAGTGATCCTGTCAGCGGGATCGACTTCTGCCGGGATGGAACTTTGGTGGTGAGCTGTTCGACGGATGGACTGATGTAAGTTGAGCTTGAGGCTTGGGTTGTTGACGTTTGCTAATATCGTCACGCTCTAGTCGAATATGGGATACATCCACAGGACAATGTCTCCGGACTTTGGTTCATGAGGACAACCCGGCCGTCACAAACGTCTGCTTTAGCCCGAATGGCCGCTTCGTACTGGCTTTCAGCCTTGACAGCAGCATTCGGCTTTGGGACTACGTTTCCGGAGCAGTCAAGAAGACATATCAAGGGCACAAAAATAAGGGATTTTCAATCGGCGGCTGTTTCGGCTTGCTGGCGGAGACGGACAAACAATCGCTCGCGTTTGTGGCTTCAGCCAGCGAGGACGGCGACATCGTGCTTTGGGACGTCATAACCAAGCAGATTGTGCAGCGGATTGAGGGGGCACACGAGGGGGTCTGCTTTTGGGTCGACGTTCACGGTGGTACTCTGGTGAGTGCCGGACAGGACGGCACGATTGAGGTCTTTGGGCATGCTGGAGCTGTGGCTTTGGGAGACAGGATGACGAATGGCGCAGACAGGGAAGTGAACGGCGTGGATGGCAGGCAAGGCAGTATATCCCCTAATGCGGTTGCTATGGCGGACGACGAGCTGCAGCGTCAGATTGAGGAAGATTCGGGATCGCCGCTGCGACAAGTGAAGGAGGAGCAAATCTAGAGGGAAACGCTCGGCGAGATGCGCCTCTGGCAGTAATACCAGTTGCCGATAGCTCGAAGATTATGTGCGAAGGCACAAAACCTTATTTCGGCGCCAGACGCCCCTGATCTCTATGTAACCGTAGGTCAAATCTTCCCCCATTGCAGTTGCTTTCCGATCATTTACTTTTGGGTTATCCCACCTCGTGGCTGCCCTACTATTTTGTTCAATCCCAGCATCGCCGTGCTGGCCCGACTCGTCGGGCCTCCTGTCCTCGGCCGCAGCTCTAGCGTAGACAATCTGGGCCATGATGTTTTGAAGTGACACTATGTGTCCATACCAAATGTGTCGCAGGTTCCCTCAACTCTTGCTCCCAGATCCTTCCCTCTGTGACTCCAACACATCGACATCCAGCTCTTCCATCACCTCAAGAACCAAGGCAAGACTGTCGAGGAAAGAGTTGACTGCAACGCGCAGCATGCGGTTTGTACTTGCTTTGTACTCAACTCGGAGGACGGACTCTCCATCTGCGCCAGGCCCCGCGACCGTGGAGAAATGTCGTTGAACGAGAGGTGATAGCTCTTTATCAACGGCCAGCGCCTTTTGAGCAACGACTGCGAGGCGGGGCTCGGGAAAGGGAATGTCTAGCGTTCTGCATGGCGGGAGCAGGTTAACAAATGATTGCACCGGGTAAACCTGTAAATGGGGTTGTTTTTCAGTGGGTTGGAACGTACAAGGAGGTCGCGAAGGAGGTCGACATGGTAATGGGGGTTGTGGTCGGGATGATTGGAGGTGAGCTTTTGCGCATAGCGACAGCGTCGTGTCTAAGCCCCTCCAACGTTTGGAGCTGGTGTGGGAAACAAGGGGTACCCAGCCATGCGTTTGGTCAGTGCGCAGGCCGTGTTTGACACTGGGCAGAGGCATCGTTCAATGTTTATCAGGCCTCTCCCGACGAGTCTTCTCAGGCCTACGTCGAGTCTTATAAAGCCTTCTTCAATTCAAATAACGCTTTCTTAAGTTTTAATGAGGCCCTTTTCAATACAAACACCGCCTTGTGAAGTAGATAATAGGCATTTTAAAATGAACAATAAGGTTGTTTAAAATGTACCTGATGCTGGCTTGGTAGCTGGTCTAGGCAAAGCCTCCTCTCCCAGGCAACCCGAGAAGGCGGCGACACCCAAGGGTGAGGACAAAGGCGGAAGGGGATATCTCGGAGGACGAAGACGCCCCTCTGCTGGAGCAAAATAACCTCTAGTTGACAGTTTCAGTGGCAGCAGAGGGAGAGGCAGAGGAGTATTTGTTCTTTGTTTTTGCGTGTAGCTTATTTCACTTGCTTTGTTTCAATGAAAAGTCAACTACTCCGTAATTAGGTACCTAGGGGTTGCGCCCGCGCTGCAGGTAAAAATAATCGAATTTGACTTGTCAGCAAGCTCCGTCCCACTCGCTCTGTTTCGCACTGTCGCCCGGCAACCGAGCACTTCGGACCTGCTGCCATAACATAACAGAAAAGTCCCATATATTCCAAAAACGTCGCAAGCTCTCCTTCCATCTGCGCATCTCCAAACCTCAGCTCCCCTTATCCAGCCCTGAGGCTTGCCATTGCGCATTCTGGTCCCGACCTGTCGCATCGATTCTCCCGTGGCCTCCTGTTAATCACAACCAATCCCGCCTTCCCTTCCGCATCTGCGACCAAGGCTCCTCGACCGCCGCGCGCAACCCCGAGGACGGACAAGTCCTACTCAGCACCCACCTGCATTGCGCAGGGCCCACGGTAGCGATGGCGCCTTCATCCAAGTTCTCCTCTAATATAGGCCAAATCATTGAGTACATCCCTGGTAGGTACAGAATTTCCTGGTCGCGGTGTCGCGGCGAGCTTCGCGGAGATCGCCTTCGGTCGCATCCCAAAGAACTCCTCCAAGCGCTACCACCCGTGACAATGCTGACCATGGCAGACCGACTCTATCTCGCATCATATCTCGAAGCTCCGGATGCGACAACGTATTTCCCCTACCCGGAACCAGCTCCGCGTTCCCCTAGCAAACGTTCGCAGAGAGCCCTCGACGGTCCAACACCAGCAACGACCAGCCAGAAGCAGCCATTTTATTTCACCGTAGACGATACCCTCCTATACAATGCATTCCACCACGACTTTGGCCCGCTGCACATTGGCCATCTCTACCGGTTCGCGCTGCAGTTCCATGAGATTTTGGGAGCCAAGGAGAACAAGGACAGGCCGGTAGTGTTTTGGAGCCGAGCAGACCCGCGCAGTATGTTGATCCCAGTAATTCGTGTCGAGATGATGTGCTAACAGCGTCATCACCAGGTCGCGCCAATGCTTCGTGCTTGCTCGCCTGCTACATGGTCTTGATTCAGTCTTGGCCCCCTCACCTTGCTCTTGCACCCATGGCACAGGCTGACCCGCCTCTGATGCCTTTCCGCGATGCTGGATACAGCCAGGCAGACTATGGCATCACAGTGCAGGACGTTGTCTATGGCGTGTGGAAGGCAAAGGAAGAGGGCTGCTGCGTCCTGGAGACGTTCGACCTCGACGAGTATGAGAGGTTCGAGAGGGTAGAGCACGGTGACTTCAACTGGATCACGCCGCACTTCCTGGCATTTGCCTCGCCACAGAGCAATCCTGCTACCCGCACACCAGAGGGTACGGAACAGTGGGCTGCCCTTCCAAAGACCTTTGCTGCAATCGACGTCAATCCCTCGCTGAACCAGCCCTTCAAGAACGTCTTGAAACACTTTACCGAACGGAACATCGGCCTGGTTGTGCGACTGAACTCGGTGCTTTACAACTCATCGTACTTTGAGGCTCTGGGGATTCAGCATCTCGACATGATCTTCGAGGATGGAACCTGCCCACCACTATCCACCGTGAGGAAGTTTATTCGTCTAGCACACGAAACCATCACGGTCAAGAAGAAGAGTATTGCGGTGCACTGCAAGGCCGGGTTGGGCAGGACAGGGTGCCTCATTGGCGCGTACCTGATCTACAGGCACGGCTTCACGGCAAACGAGATCATCGCCTACATGCGCTTCATGCGCCCGGGTATGGTTGTTGGTCCTCAGCAGCACTGGCTCCATCTGAACCAGGGTGTTTTCCGGGAGTGGTGGGTCGAGGAGCGCATTGAGCGCAGGCTGCGCAAGGAGGCTGCTCTCGCAGCCGCTGCTGCGCAGGCCAACGGCAACCTGCAGCCCAGCACACCGATCCGCGCAATGCAGAAGGCCTCCCTGGGCCGCAGCACTAGCAAGAACGGCACGGCCACTCCCCCTAATCGGGGAACCAACCGAACGCCGCTTGGCGAGATGGACCAGGAGCACACCCGAGACAATAAGGAAGACTATCTCCCCGCCCCAACGCCTGGTCAGCCAAGGAAGACCCAACGCATGGGCTCTGAGCGCCATCACCCATACAATCGCGGTAGCAACCCGATCCACGAGACGGTTGAGGAGGAGGCCGGTACCCAGAGTGAGACCGCGACCGAGGTGATCTCCATGCACCGAACATCCCAGGGCGCTGGAGAGTCGGATGAGGAGTGGCATCTCCGCATGCGATCGAGCCGCAAGGCCTCCGCTTCGCTCTCCCCGGCTCGGGACAGGTCTATCAGTCACCAGACCACAACCACAACCACCATCTACCAGGTCATCGACAACGATGCATCCAACGATATCGAGAACATCGGCACCGCGGTAGCAAGAACAAAGTCCTACGAACAAGCGCAACGCGCTAGCTCCGCGTCTGGCGTGTTGACCAAGGTCCGGGGAAGCAGCAGCGTTAAGCGTGCGGCCGGTAGTGTCCGAGAAGCCGGTGTTCGGAAGACCAGCGGCCGCATCGGTTCAGTCAGCGGTGCCGCAACTAGCGCAGCAACGACCACCGTTCGAAAGATTAGTGGTATCTGAGGGCATGATCGGATTCTGAATTCATCAGCATACATCACGGCAAAAGGACTTAATGCCATCGCCTTGGCGATCGATGCGAAATTCACGACTTATGACGACACGACTCTCTGTTCTACGCGTCCTTGAGCAGTTGTTCGTTCCTGTTTGCGGTGCCCGGTGTTCGTTTTGGGGAAGGGAACGGACTATATCTCGAGGCCACACGTTGTCTCTGACAATGCATGCATTGGCGTTTTCATGGCTTCGGCGGGCGGGTTCGCGAGCGGCGCGATATGGGCACTTCTGGATTCTCTTCTTTGGCTGCCGCTGCTGTTTTATCATCAAACAGGCTACAACAAATTATGTTATACGCTGCATAATCGGTCAACATCACGCTACACCCTTCCACGTTACCTATTTTGGTATCTTAGCTCATTACCGCTACCTTGTTTGGAGCCGACGACCATTGCGGCACTGCGCGATGCTGTAGGGGATGACGGTTGGGCTTTGCTCATTTCCCTGTTGTTTAGTACACGGTTTGTTGGAGTTGTGGGGGGTAATTGGGTTGCTACGCGCGTCTCTGCATGTTTCTGGGCTTTTGTCACAGCAGTATTGCTTTTGTGTGTACTTTTGTCTTTTCGGAGGAGAGAGAGCAAGCAGGCCTTGGGTTTGACTCGAGTCACGAGGAGAAAATAACGGGACGGGTTGGAGGAAGGGGGTGATTCCTCTGCTTCCATTACGCAGGCTTTGCTTGGTCTGATGGTTATCGTGTGAGAACATGTGCATTTCCAGGACTGAGGTGGATAGTCTCGGCCAGTCTCGTCGTTGCTTTCTTTGGCTTGGGCAGTAAATACCAAAAGTCTCTCGATGAACCCTTCCAGCATGATGTGGTCTATGATCATCGTGATTCCGTGTCATTCATGTGCCT
Organism: Schizothecium sp. R5324; assembly: GCA_037042205.1. NCBI lineage: Eukaryota > Fungi > Ascomycota > Sordariomycetes > Sordariales > Schizotheciaceae > Schizothecium > Schizothecium sp. R5324. Next base: position 1,089 of record JAXQJB010000079.1, on the reverse strand, counting down.
TTAGTGCTAGTGTAGCTGAAGTTCAGACGGGACTGAATCTTTGCAACGTTGGCGGAATTCCACCGTTGTTGATGCCTGGCGCAAGAGGCGCCACGCAGGTATAATAGGCAGACAATGCCATTCTACAAGTGCAATGGTTTATTTAGCAACAGAATTCCTAACCTCAGTCGTCGATCTGGGGGCCAGGAACAACGGTCTTGATCCTTTGTGTAACCGGGTGCCTAACCAACAGCCCGGATTTGCCGCCCCCGAAGTCCACCGAGCTTAGCTCCGCACAGCTCCGGGCGGCTTACCTATGTAAGTCCTAGCTCTAAAAAGATATCGGATTAGATATCACTCGCCGACTCACCAAAGAAAGTGTCTGGTAGGTACGGTAAGAGTGTCCTTTTGCTGACGCACTTCGTCACACTCTCTCGAACTGTGCAGTTGGTAGGGATAGACAGAAGTAAGGTGTGTGTTGTGCGAGAGTTTGAACCCCACCGGGTCCTTCCCGGGAGGCGCACGGAGGGATTTCTAACCTCGCGGGTGCCTCGAGTCTTTGTCGTACACGGTCTATGTAATTTTCCGGGTGGAAGGCCTGAGGGGATGCGAAGAGGGCTGAGGACCTTGCGGAATGAGCGAGGGACAGTCCTTGTAAGATGGGAGGTAAAGTCAGAGCTGTGTTGGGGTGAGGGAGTTGGGATCTGCCGTGAATGCCATGTTGGAAGGCTTGGTTCTTTTGGATGAGACGCTGGGGCAGGAAGGCTTCGGCGAGCCAAAAGGGGAAAGGGCATGGAATTACGGTTGCGATGAGGGAGATGCCCTTATTGCGCACTTGACCGAGAATGATGCACGGGAATGTTACAATGTCTTCTCCTTTCCCAATGACTCAAGGGTGAATCGAGTGCATTTGCCAAGGCATGCCCGTGGTGTCCCGTGGCAGGCTGCCTCTCGGACAGGATCCAATCCACTAGATGCAGCTGAGTTCGGTAACGTTCCATGATGCCCAAGAAGAGTGGCAGATCTGCATCTCGAGAGGGTTGAGTTGCACAGATCCTTTCCTGCGGAAACATCTGAGAGGAAGGGGGGGCTTGCCGAGACTACTGGACA